>JARHVA010006086.1:377500-485000 GCA_037957365.1 Torreya grandis
GAGAAAATAATAAATGAAACAAATAATATTAATGTGTACAAATCAATAAAGTGAATTGTATCTCATGTAAAAAAGTTTGTGGGAAATAAGAGATAGAGAGAACAACAGAAAGATAGAATGAGATATGTAAAGGATAAGAGATGAATGTTATCTCCTTTTTTGTAAGAGAAACATACACTATAAAATATAATATCTAACTATAAATAAAATAATGGAAAGTTGATTGACAAATTGGATTTGAGTCTTTGGTTCTTGCTTGAAATGAGCTAAATTCATTATCTAGCATAAGAGAAAGCACCCTGAAAGTACCTGTCTATATTATTAATTCATTTTTTTTATACATCAAAATAGCTCACACAAAAACTTTACTAGTATTAACCACTTGCAAAAGCCACTATAGTCCATCCACCTTTATTTGCACTCTGCCATCCAATTGCAGTCAAGACCACGTGCACCTTTGCTGGCTCCACCATCCACCTGCACTATTTCTCTTAAAAGCTTCCATTTTGTCCATTCTCTCCACTGTATGCTCACCCAATCTGTCCATCGTCTTATCCTAAAAAGTTGAAAAAGAAAATTGATATCAATCCTCTCAAAAAAAAGATATACATATTTTAAACAAACATACATACATACAGTTAGTTTACAGTTTTTTTGTTTTTTGGCATACAGTGCTATATAATAAAAGAGATAATTGAAGCAAATGTTTGCAGATATCTTGTGGACGAGATTTGTATTCAGTACATTCAAAGCTCACCTTGGTGACGATGAAGTAGACTGCTTCTCCTTCGGATCTCCATTCACGACGATGCAATAGGCCCGTGCATAGGAGACCGATACTATTAGATCTTATGGGGTTATGAATATCATTAACACAATGCATGTAAAGGCGCCATTATTTGAAGGCTGCATCAAAAATATTTATGTGTTTTTAATAATTCTATAACAGCCTGAGGGTAGCTGTTACAAAACCGATTCAATCTGTGGAGCTCAAATCATCCTCCGCACATCCTTATCGTGCTCGCCTTGCCGTTCTCTATGGCGTTTGCTCCTGTCTTTACCAGATTTGCTCGGATCCCGAGTTTGCACCCTTTGCATTGACAACCCCTGCTTGGAGGTCACAATGACATATATTTACTCCAAACCCTCATTGTTTTTCATCAAGCTCCAAATGACATCGACAAACTCCAAAACGATATGGCACTATCTACTGTGAAAGATCTATTCCTCGCTACCTGGAATGAGAGATCTTCGTCCGCGCAGGAGTCTCCCTTATCATTCGCGGCGACCTCCACAACTCTTGCTAGATCTACTTAATGCCACACAACTCGTCCCAAAAATCTGAATACCGTAGTATAAGCATTTAGGTTTAGTCTGTTTTTTTATTTGTTTAGATTTACGTAATTGTGGTTTAATTTTAGGTCGCGTTTCGAGTTACTTTTAATTTTTTTTTTTTTTAAATAATAATTTATGAGTTTTAAAGTAGTATTTTTAGATATGTGTGTGTGGGGGTTGTTAAACGCGTTTTTTTTTGGGTTACTTGGGATTAGGCGATTGGCTATCTTAGGATAATGATATTTCAGTTTCTTTGAGTTTTTTTTTTTTTGGTTTTTGGTTTTTTTTTTTTTTTTTCTTCATTTTTTTAATTAATAATGTTGGTTTTTATTAAATTTATTAAAATCTTATGTTAACTTGTTTAGATTTTTTTATTAGAAGTTTATAGATATTAAGTGTTTTAATTTTTAAAGTTTTTAGTTTATTGTCTCGAGTTAGTTTTATATTGTTAAAATAAGTGGTTGGTTATTTTTTAACGTCTATTAAGATTTGTAAAAAAAATTATTTCAAAGGTGTCAGAGTTTAGAGTCATCTTTTTTAATTTATCATCAAAGTAAAGTGTTCATAGTCAAGTCCTTGTCATTTTTGTCAAAGAGTCCTTTTCAAAAAATTATGAATTTTAAATAAGTTATCCTAATCAATAAAAGAAGATCATTTTTTATCTTCATTGCAATAAGTTATCCTAATCAATATGTTGTATGCAATTTTGGGCGACCCTGACATCCACATTCAGGGGGTTACGAGAGATCGAGGGTGGGCAGCAAGCGGAGAGGGACAAGAGGCGGGAAAGAGCAGAGGGAGGGGTCGGGAGTGGCAATAGTGGCTAGGGGTGCTGAATGTTGAGGAATTAGTCCTCACATGGGTGTTTAGGTGTTTGGCACTAGATTATTACGTTGCGTGTGTGTGGGAAAATAATATGTGGGACAAATAATATTAATGTGTATAAATCAATAAAGTGAGTTGTATCTCTTGTAGAGAGGTTTATAGGAGATAGAGATAATAAAAGAGAAATAGAATGAGATGTGTAAGGGATAAAAGATGAATCTTATCTTCTTGTTTGTAAGATAAACATACACTATAAAATATAAAATCCAACTATGAATAAAATAATGAAAAGTTGACTAACAAATTGTATTCAAGACTTTGGGTCTAGTTTGAAATGGGCTAAATTGATTAATTCTCTCTTTAGACAATGGCTCCCATTATCTTGATTTTTGTATGTTTTTCATATGGAGGGTTTTTGCTTATATTCTATTAAATTATGAATTATATAATATTATTAAAGGTATTTTTATTTCTTCAAATAAAATTTCTTAAATAATGATTTTTTTTTCAATGTATCATTTTTCACTTTTATTAAAGATGAGGTTAATATCAACAATGTTATTCATTATCTAAAACTTTCTACTTGTCTTCTGGCTTAATTATTCAAAATAAAAAAGACTCAATGCTACATACAATCCTTCTTAAATTTAACTCATTGGTTGGAAAATATGATTTGTAATGTATATGACATGGTGAGGGCATTCATATTTAGGTATCCCCTCTACATTTCAAATAACCATTTTACAATTTTAAAAATATGTTATTGGTCAAGTTGAGAATAGAAATCTCTTATTAAATCATTAGAGATTATCTTTAGCTAAGAATTTTTAAATATATTATTCCTCTTGTTGGGTGCCTTCTAAAATATCCTCTCAAAAGTCTCTTCACATGAAAAGGGTTTGGATAGGTTAGTTGACGAATAGTGTTGCCTCCCCAAAGAGGTTTGAGGTTTCGTTTTATAATAGTCATCAATGCACTAATTTATGTGGAAAATTATTCTTGATGTCCATTAAATGAAGAAAAATCATGAAATATCATAGTTCATAGCTACATTTCTTTAGGTTATTTGTATGATTGATCGACTTGGAAAGAATTTTTTATTCAAAATATTCTCCTTCTTTTGGCTCATTAAAATAGTTGTGTCCTTTTATGTACATAGATTAGTAGCCATAAAAACATGTATAAGGTCTTTTTCTATCATTAAAAACAATATCTATGAAGACTGAGAGTCATTTTAGAAAGTTTCGTTAATTATAAAATTATCCATAGTAGAATTCACTCAGTGAAGATTTATGATTAACAATTTTATTATATGATAGGTCTAGATCAAAGGGATCTAAAAAGTTTTTTATTCAATGCATCTTATATCAAATACGGTAAAAGATGTAAACATGAAAGGAAATACATATATGTTGTATAGTTTCGTGTGCTAAATTTTTTGCATTGCATCTAAAAATTATTTTAATAGTAACTTAATAAAAATAAAGATAAAAAATTTCATGATTCATATGATGATAAACTTTAATTTAAAAACATAAAATGAACCCAAAAACTACAAAGGCAAATAAAATTACCAATAGGCCAAGATCTAAAACAATAACTTAGAATTGATACATATTGAATGATTTGAAATAGTTACAAACCCAAATTATGCTTCAATAAGCCTCAACTTAGAAATTAAAGTTGGCATGGAAAATTTTGAAAAAAAAATATAAAAAAGGTCTATTTTTAGCAGGTGATATTTACAGTAAGTTTTGTATACAAGCATGCATGGCTCTGAAAATTTCACCAAATAACCTAAATACTAAAATTATCCTATGGGATGACGTTCAATTGAAGTTGACATTTGGTTCTAAAAATAGAAAATTCCTTAAAAGATCATTAAACATTAGTTTCAAACCCTCAAATGATCATGTTTGGCCTCCAAAAATAATCAAAATCAAATCTAAGTGGATAGTGTGGCCTAAGAAAGAATAGAGATTTTTGACATAGTCTTTTTGGTGCATGGAAGAGCTCAAACAGAGTTACATCTCAAAAGTTATGGCCTTTAGAGGGTTGACCTATTTTTCTGCATCATTCTCCTCTGTTTGTAAACAACTTAGCTCCTAAGAGTTGGCCTGATTATACTATTACCATTTCTCTTTATCAATCTTCTTCAACTCCCATTCTGTAATCCAAGTGTTGTCTTTTTGTTGCAATCCTTCCCACTACACCAAATATCTATTACAATTCTCTTTCCTTGTGCTCAGTGTTTTCATATTTAAAACTTTCACTATTTTCTTCCTTCTTCTTTCAAACCTATATCTCTCTATATATTTCTTCACCATCTTCTCCATGGAATTCATATAAATCTAAAACATTAAATACTGGAGATATATCAAAATTCTATGGTAAACTTACCTCTTAGGCATTATCATTGATTTTCTTCACACTTTTGCATGGCTTAATTTTCTTTTGTTTCAACTTATTACATGTGCCTTTTGAAAACAAATGTTTCCTCAAGTAAACCATTACCAACTCTCCTTCTTCAGATACCTTGTATCTTCTTCTAATATCCACTGTTGCTTTATATTTCTTATTACTTTTTTAAAAATTTCTTCTTACTATTTCTTGCAATTGTTGCATATGTTTTGCAAATGCTTCAACATCATCACTAATTCAATTTGCAATTAGAAATTATACCAAATTTAAAATACCCATAAGATTTATCCCATAAATAATTTGAAATGTAACTTTCCTATTGATCTTTTCACTAAACTGTTATATGAAAACTCTGCTTGTGGTAAAACCAAGTCTCATTGCTTTATCTTCTTTCCCACTTTACATCTCAATAATTTTTATAAACCCCTACTCACAAATTCTATTTTTCCATCTATTTATGGATGATATGTAGTACTGAGTTTAGATTAGTGACCGTATTATTCTACAAAATCCTCCAAAAATAATTTAAAATTTTCAAGTCTCTATCTGAAGTAATATTTTTTGAACACCTTGTAATCTCACAATATCAATAATTTTTTTTTTTTGCAACCCTAGTTTCATCATTGGTTTTCTTACATGAAATGAAATGAACTATTTTCAAATATCTATTTACAACAACAAAAATTGAATCATTACCTCTTTGTGTGTTTGGTAATCCTAACACAGAATCCATATTTAAATCTGTTCATGGTCCTTCTAAAACTAGTAATGGCATGCATAGTCTACTATTTTGTACATGCCCTTTTGCCACTTGACATATTTTATACCTTTAAATTGACATTGTCAAATCTCTATTCATATATGGCCAAAAACACTTTTTCTCCACCAAAGCTAATATCTTTGTCTTCCCAAAATGACCAACCAATATTCCAATATGTAGTTCTCTTATTATATTATCTAGTAGAGACCCAACTAAAATGCATAATTATTTACCTTTGAAGACATAACTTTTTTTTATACGGTACTCATTATGAATATTATCGGTCCCAATTGGTAAGGGATTATTACACTTTTCAACTATCTTACCAAAATGTGGATCGTTATCATATAATTCTTAAATAACTTTAAATCAAAATACTTCACTCACTATAGTAGTTAATAACACTACTCTCTTGGTCAATGCATTAGCGACTTAATTTTATTTTCATGATTTATGTTTCAAGACAAAAATATTCCCCTATAAGAAAGAAATCAACATTTCATGTCTACTATTCAACTTTTTCTGTGTATTTACATACATCAAAGCCTCATGATTTATAACTATTATAAACTCCTTTGGAACCAAGTAATGCATCTAATTCCTTAATTCTTATACAATTGCATAAATTTCAACATCATAAGTAGAAAAAATTATTCTCACCTCATTCAATTTCTCACTAAAATATTCTATTGGCTTTTTTTCATGACTCAACACAATGTCAATTTCCATAAATGAAGCATCACAATCAACCTCAAACACTTTTTTAAAATATGATAATGCTAAAATTGGTCTTTCTATAATCTTCTTCTTCAAAAATTCAAAACTTTTTGTGATTTCTCTAGTCTATACAAATTATTTCCCTCTCATATAATTTGTTATTAGTGTCACAATACTACTAATTTTTTAAATAATTTTTCTATAAAATGTTTCTAAACCATGGAAACTTCTTACCTTTGTAATGATTTTTTGGAATAGACCACTCAACAATGGCCTTTATCTTTTCTTCATCCATTTTCACACCATCTGTTAAAACTATAAATCTCAATAACACCAAACTATTCTGCACAAACTTGCAGTTCTTGAAATTGACATATAACTTCTCCTTTATTAATAAATCCATTATCATTCTTAAATGTTGTAAGTGTTTTTTAGTCTTAATAAATATCAAAATATCATTAAAATAAATAACCACAAACTTACCAATATCTTTTTATAACATTGTATTCATCACGCTCATAAATGTGCTAGGTACATTCGAATGGCATCGCCATACACTTATATAAGCCATCCCTAGTCTTGAATGTAGTTTTCCACTCATCTCCTTCTTGAATTTGAATATCATAATAAACATTCCTTAGATCAATCTTGATAAAATATTTTACTCCTGCAAGCACATCCATCATATCATCTAAATGAGGTATAAGAAACCTATACTTTACTATAATTTTATTAATTGGTCTACTATCCATAAGCATTCTCCACCAGCCATATTTATTTAAAGTTAGCAAAGCTAGTGTTGCACATAGACACATACTCTCCCTTACCATATGCTTCTTTTAAAATTTAGTAACCTATTTGTTTAATTCTATATGTTCTATTCGAATCATCCTATAAGTTGCTTGATTAGGTAGAGATGATCCTATAATCAAACCAATGTGATGTTGTATAACTCTCTTTAGTGGTAAATTATCTGATAACTCATTAGGCATAAAATCTACATATTATTTCAATAGTTTTGTTGCTTCTGCTGATATTGGTATCATTTCTATTTCTTTATTCTTTGCTAATAATACATAATAGAAACCTACTACCTTCATATCTTGGAAAAGTTATTTAGTAGAGATCATGCTTTGTATCTTCTCTTCTTTTTCAATAGGTAAAGAAACTACCTTTGTACCAGTTTTCCACTCATGTCCTTCACGAATTTGATTATGATAATAACCAATACTTAGATCAATCTTGGTAAAATATTTTACTCATGTAAACACATCCATCATATCATCTAAATGATGTATAAGAAACCTATAATTTATTGTAATTTTATTAACTGGTCTATTATCCACAAAAATTCTCCATCATCCATCTTTATTTAATGTTATCAAAGATGGTGTTGTACATGGATTCATACTCTCCCTTATCACATTCTTCATAAAAAATTTAGTAAACTATTTATTTGATTCTACATATTCTATTGGACTCATCATATAAGTTGCATGATTAGGTAGAGTTGATCCTGGAATCAAACCAATGTGGTGTTTTATATCTCTCTTCAATGGTAAACAATCTGATAACTCATCAAACACAAAATCTACATATTATTTCAATAGTCTTGTTGCTTCTGTTGGTATTGGTAACATTTATATTTCTTCATTCTTTTCTACTAATGCATAACAACTTACTAGCTTCATATCTTGGATAAATTCTTTAGTAGAGAACATGCTTTCTATCTTCTCTTCTTATTTAAGAGAAAACAAAACTACCTTTGTAGCATTTGTTTAAAAAGTGTACATGTTTTTTTTACTATATCATGAATTACTTTCTTGTCAAATTGCCATGGTCTTTCCAATAACACATGACATGCATCCATTAGAATACCATCACACCATATTTCATCATTATAACTATTTTTTATAAAAAACTTGATTAAGCACCTTTTATCTACTCTAACTTCATTCCATTTCTTAAACCATGAAATCCAATAAGGATTACGCTGATTTTTAAATTGTAAATTTAGTTTTTCTATCAATTTTTTATAAATTATATTTTCACAACCACCACCATTTATAATTAATTTCCATACATTTACATTTGAAGAACATCTTATTTGAAATATATTTGATTGTAAACATGCATCACCACCTTCTCTATTCTACACTTGTTCCTTCGTTTGAGTGATTGAAGTTCTTTTCATCATGAAATTCTCTCAAACATCTACTGGTGCAACTTTACTATTCTTCTCTTCTATCTTAGCCTCAACTAGATTCACTCTTGGGCAATCTTCTTGCCTCTTTTATTGATCCTGATAGTGTGGACACTTAAATGTTATGTGACCTTCCTATTAACATCTATAATAGACATAAGAAATAATTTAATTTAGAAACCATCCTCTAGCACCATCATAACCTCATCCTCTCTGAAATCCTCTTCCTCTTTACTGGTACTGAAACCCTTATCTATTTTCATCATGCCTTTTTTTACCATGTGATGATTCACATATATTAATATTAGACCCACCTCTGATGGTATTAAACCCACCTTGTCCCCTATTTGGAGGAGATTCACCTCTTCATGGACTAAGAGACGTTCTTCTAAAATTTTGTCTATTTTATTTCTCTTTTGTCTTTAAAGCTAATTGATAAGATTTTTTTGTGCAAAGTATTATATTCATATTTAATTTATCTTGAATAATAAAATTTAAACCATTTACATACCTTGTATCCATCTACTCTTTTATGTCATCATGCTCTACTCGTATAGAAACCATATAAAATTCATCTGTATACTCTTGTATATTGTGAGCTTTTTGCCTCAAATTCTAAAATTTTTATATAGCGTTTGTGTATAATCCACAGAAACAAAATTTTCACTAAACTTCTTCTCCATATATTTTTATGAATTAATATTCTCTTTACATTTTATCTATCTATCTTTTTGTAGGCAATCCCACTAAATCATTGCATGGCCTTTCAATTTTATGCATGCAAACTTTACCTTTTTATCTTCTTTCATAGTCTTCCACTCCAAGAACTTTTGCATGCTATTGATCCAATCTATCAACTACTTTGGTTTTAAACTACCTCCATAATCTGGAACATTAACCTTGATTCTTTCATTTCTTCCTTTTAAATCCTAAACAATCCTCTTTTATATCAATGGTGGTTTTTCTTGTTGTTCTTCTTTTTGTTGAACTTCTTCATCACGATGTGTCTTTTTCTTCACCACCTTGTCTTCTCTACTGATTGTTGATAACCTTTGTTAATTATTGAACTTGCCTCTACAACACTTGTATATTCCAGTTCATTTGTGCAACATCTCCTCATCTTCTTGCCATATTCTACTCCTCCAAGATTCAAACTTGCGTTAATACCAGATAAAGAACACAAAAACCATCAAAACAAATAAAATTACTAATAGGGCAAGATCTAAAGTAATAACATAGAATTGATTTATATTGAATAAATTTAAATAATAAAAAAAATAAACCATACTTAAATAAGCATCAACTCAAAAATTAGAGTTGACATGCAAAAATTTGAAAAAAATAAAATCTAAAATAAAATGTCTATTTTTAGCAATTGCTATTTATAGTAAGTTTCTCATGTAAGCATGTGTGACTATAAAAGTTTCTCAAAATAACCTAAATACTAAAATTGGCCTATGGGATGAAACTCAACTGAAGTTGACGTTCGGTTCAAAAAATATACAATTTTTATAAATAAAAAATTTCCAAAAAATCATTCAATGCTAATTTTAGACCCTTAGATGATCACATTTGGACTCAAAAATATATCAAAATTAAATCGAAGTGGATAGAGCGGCTTAGGATAGAATCAAATTTTTTCATACGGTCGCTTTGCCCTATGTAAGAGCTCAAACAGACTTACAGGTCAAAAGTTATGGCCTCTGAAAGGTTGGCCTATTTTTTCTGCATCAACATAGGCATAGATATTTAAATTATAAATAATAAAATTTATATAAAATATTCACATGGTTTACATCTCCCTAAAATATTTCATTTTCTCTCAAAATCTGATTGTAGGATCATCTTAGAAAAATAATAAAATAGGTATTGATCTATTATTAAATTAAATTTTTAGCATATAAATGAACCTAGTTTTATAAGTAATATTTAATAGATTTGGAGACCAACTGAAATAAAAACAACAAATTTTGTTGTACAAATTAAAATTTAATTTTTTTTTTTCTTTTGATAATTACATAATGTAAATAGAAATAAAATTTGTTATTTTGAATAATTATTATATTATAACCTTATAATTTTACAATCCTAACATACAAAATATGGAAAAATTAATGTGGGATTGTAGCAGGGTGGTTCAGACTAAAAAATATATACTTTAAGTTCTAACTCATATGAAGACACTATATTATAACCCAACACCACCTCTCCAATATCATTGTAGAATGTCTCTCGACATAAATACTATGACTACTATAGATATCAATAATTAATTTATCTGGGAAAAAAAACTAAGAGATAAATATCTCAAAGCCCTTATCTTAAAATTTTCACATACTATAATTAGTTATAACTTAATTTATTTTTTCACAAATTTCATATTTATTGGTGTTAAATCGTTTTCAATCTAATGATGCCAATTTATAAAATTTGAAATAATCTTTAAAGAAAAAAATGGAGGCTCCAAACTCCACCGTATAGTCAAGATATTATAATTAATCAGTTAAATTTTCTAATTTAAAAAAATATATATTTATTTTGAGTGACGGTCAAATAAACATCAAATTTAAAAATATGTATTAAAAATGAACACTCACTACCTTATAATGCAATACTACCCCCGCATGCGATTGTAGGATGCCTCAAAGCATATGAAACCTTATTATTAAAAATAAATAAATACATGAATGAGAACCTTTCTCTGTGTGTGTGTTCGTCTTCTGTCTATGTTTTAGTTTTTCAATACTCTATGTTACTTATTTTTGTAAGACAGAATATGACTTATCTCTATTAGATCTGTCCAGATAGACATGGTCAGATCCAGCTTGATATAATTTCCATTTGGAAGGCCACTATAAATTGGGGACAGACGATTCTGAACACTTGAAAATGTTTTCATTTTGTTGGCATCAATGCTAACAGATAGTTTGCTGTCAATCATCCCACATTGCTTTTCATTCCCTTGTCAAAGTGCTGATTTTCAACTTTCTTGACATAGTCTTTGAATCAATTGCAGTTCCCCAATAGCGCTGCCGATTAATGAATGCTAGTTCTTGTTTTGTAATTGAGAGTGCTGATTTGATAATAATAAAGCAACAAGATGCTGAAGCTCATTCGTCCGCCAAAGAAAAACAATAAATTGGATCACCCATCAATAGAACTAGCTTTTATTATCATATAAATGCAAAAGAGATAACTGCTATAAACTATTGCCAAATTGATTTGTAGAAAGGAAGGATTTTGAGCGTCAAGTTCAAACTTCTGTAGGATATGCAGTAATTTGAACTGGAAACATTAGTTTCTGAGGATACCTCGGTTGTTATATAATCTGAAATCATTAATATTATTCTTTTAATTTGCCTTGGATCTTCTAGAGGCTCAATCGTTATATTTTTTACTTTAACCTTTGATTGTAGGCATATCTCATTTATTCACACGAGAACTGTGTTAGCTTTTCACGTTCTATATAATCTCTGTAACTTCTACTAATGATTCTGCTTCTTTTGTCCATAACCCATAATGGGCAAACAAAATGTACATGGTAATTTTTTCTATTGTAAAGGGTAATAATTAAGGTATGAAAGGGCAAGACACCAAAATCCTTTTAGCATATCGTGGAGATTGGGAGACTGTCGAAGGATAAATTATCTAAGTTAGAATTTGGGAGATTGTGTAATGATAAATAATAAAGATAACAAGAAAGAAACCAAATTGTATTTCTTAACTTCTCTGAAAACGACAAGAGGAAGACTTTGGAGAAAACAGTCTAATGCTCACCTCTTTTCTGAATTTTGATAACCATGGTTGTGTGAGAAAAATAGCTCTTTAAAGCGCCGAATTTCCTGTTGCTGAAGGATTTTGAGCTCAGATCCTGCTGTGAATTCACACCCACGAAATATTTTAGTAATCTTTGTTTCTTGGCTGATTGTTATAACAATTCACAAATGAAGCATTCAAAGTGGTAATGAATGAGCCACATATGCTACATTTTAACAGCACTACAAGTAATTATTACCATGGCTTTCTTCATCCTTCTTGGTAAATCTGAATGTGGCTTTCAGCATGAGATATTGCAAGTCCCTTAACATTCAAAAGCTCAAGGATAAGCTTTGGAGTCGCATCTGCAAAATATTGAATCATATTTTTATTTGTATGATCCTTAAAACAGAATATAATAAGCTTCTCATACATTTGTATCTAAACAACCCCAACGAATAATATCCAATTCATCAATACATATGATAAATCTTACAATCTCAGACCCTATGGCATTATACCGCATTCACGAAGCATTGATGGAGATGAGCAGACCACCGAACGTATTACCCCACTGTCTCTCTTCTTTCAGAGCTGGCTATTCTTTAAATATTTTTTATTTATTTGCTGCTTTGTTTCTGCCCTTTCCTGAAGATTTCAGTTTTGTAACACCCCAATAATGAATTATGCATATTGAATTCTCAATTTCAATACAGAGAGAAGAGCCAAGATGTGGAAGGGGAAATAAGAAAGATAAAAATGAATTATTAATCTTGAAACTCTAAATCAAAATAGCAAAATTCAATGTAGATCACAATTAAACTTTCATTTTGGAGACCTACAAAGTTCAATTTGCTTCAGAAGATACCAAAGAAATCAGTCATGAAATCTACAACTTGTTTCTTTCCCATTAAAGGAAGACAATTGTAGTTCCCATTATTCCAGACAGATCCAAAGGAAAATTCTACTCCTCATCTCTTCTTCTGAATCAAGCTGAATATCACAATGTGGCGAGATTTCAGGATCTTTTTCTTTACATTGTTTGTTTTCCTTTTTTGGGGGGCTCCCAATGATTATTAGGATCTGGGTATTTTCCAGAAGGGAAAATAATACGTACGGTACAACGCATATTATTAAATATATTTTTTTAAGTAGTTAAACATAGATGGTCTAGTCTAGAATGCCAGCATAGAAAATGATAAGACCAAGGAAATTACAGTGAGTGTTAGTAAGTATGGTAATGAGGATTGATTATTTCAATAAATATTTTTCTCCAAGTGTAAGGAATGTGGCCTAAAACCTAAAGAAGAATCACATATGCTATTAGGAATCATATAGGTATCCTGTGGTATTGACAAACGGCACAATTCTTTTAATTTAATTTAATGTGCTATATTTTTCTACAGTCAAAATACCAAGCACCAAAATCAACCCCATATCAACAGATACTTCCAAAAGAATTTTTTTTATCTTACAACGAATGTGCGAAATTTTTTCATAATCGTATTAAAAAAGACATTGAATTTAAATGGTACTTGTGCTTTTTCAACAGACTGTCCACAACACTACACACACCAAATAAATTAAAATCTAATGGATTGAGAACATCAAATGCTTACAATGCATTGAAGTGATTTTTTTTTCAAACTTTATAATAATAAAATAAACTAGAGCATTTGTTTTGATTCAAAACAATCGTTTATTAATTTAGTATAGAAATATGTATAATGTTTGTGATGTAAAAATGTCCTCTACTAATTTAATATAAAATTATATATAATGTTTACCAACTTTCATTGAAAAGTGTATTTTATTAATTTAATAAAAATATATATCTATTATATGAATCTACAATCTACCAAACAAAACAGGGGTTTAACTAATTAATGTGATTAAATCATAGTTTCATTAAAAATAAAAAATTACTTTATTAATATTAATATTTTTTTAAATTAAAAAAAATGAAAGTGAAAGTAGAATAGTTCATAAATTATTAAAGTTTAATTTTTTGGACACATTTTAATACGGAATAGAAATAAATTTATATTATGAGAAAAATAAATCATACTTATAAATCAATACAAACATTAAAATATGTTTATTTACTTTTAATAATTAATATATACTTACAATTTATATTATTTTATTGTGAGGTTAGTGTCTTTCTTTTCAATGTCAAAATATAAATGAAATTTCAATGTTTACAATGTCTTACATTCTATTTTGAATTCTTACCATAATATAATATTCTATAAGTATTTGGAGACAAATTCTTAATGTTTTTTACATTGAAAATTTTAATTTTATATAAAGAAGTAATATCCAAATTGATAAATTGAGAAAAGAAAGATTTAGTAATAATAATAAAATTATTATAGATATAAACATATTTATTACGATTATTTAATGAATCCAAATACTATAGGAAAATAATAATATATTGAATAATTCAAATAATTATAAACCATATATAAGTAATCCTTAAATTAGAACTAAATTTGACCTAAAAAATTTGAAACTCTAAAGATAATAAAACTTGACCTATTATTTTTAACAATTGTTATTTTTAGTAATTTTCCCATGCAAGCATGTAGAATTGTAAAAATCTGTAAAATTAAACTAAACATTAACATTAATCCATTGGATGAACATCAATTGAAGTTCAACTCTGGTTACAAAAATATATAATTTCTAAAATTATAAAAATGCTAAAAATAATATTAAACTATAATTTCAGATCCTTAGAGGGTCATGCATGGCCTTTGAAAAATATCAAAAATATTCATAATCATATAGGTCCAGTTATGTCTACATTGAAATTTTTGAGACAGTCATTTTGGAGTTAATATGGGCTCAAATAGATCTATAGAACAAAAGTTATGGCCTCTATAAATTTGTCCTTTTTTCCTAATCACTCTCCTCTAGTTCAAAATAGCTCATCTCCTGCGAGTTGCTCTAATTTTAATGCTTCTATTTATTCTTAATAATCTTATTCATCTCCCATCCTATAATCCAAGTATTATCTTCCTATTTTAACCCTTCTCATTTTACCAAATATTTATCACAACTCCCTTACATTATGTTTGTTGTCTTCTTATCTAAAACTTTCACTATGTTTTCTTGTTTCTTCATTGGTACTTGTTACTACCAATTTAATTCTTCGTCTTATTCATCTTCACCATCTTATACATGAAAATCACATAAATATGAAACATTAAAAACTTCCAAGATATGAAAAATATGTTGTAAACTCATATCATAAGCATTGCTATTGATTTTATTCACAATTTTGCATTGTCCAATTTTCTTGTATTTCAACTTGTTATATATGCCTCTTGAAAATCTATCTTTCTTCATATAAGTCATTACTAAATCTCATTATTCAAATATTTCTGACATTATTTGACATCTACTACTACTTTATATTTCTCATTACTTATTTATAGCTTTTTTCTTATTTCTTATAACCATTATATGTGTTTTGCAAATGCTTCTGCATTATCACTAATTTATTCTATAGTTTATAATTGTGCCAAATTTAAAACAATCATAAGATTTCTCCTATAAATAATTTAAAATATTGATTTTTCTGTTGATTTGTTGACTAAACTATTATATGAAAACTTAGCCTGTGATAAAGTCAAGTCCCATTACTTGGGTTTCTCCCCAACTATGCATCTCAATAATTTTTTTAAGATCATGTTTACAACTTATGTCTGTCAATCTATTTGTGGGTGGTACACAATACTAAATGTTATTTTACTTCCCATCTTTCTCCATAAAGTCTTTCAAAAAGAGTTATAAATTTCATGTTCCTATCTAATGTAATGTTTTTTTAGAACACCATACAATCTTACAATATAGTTAAAAATAGATCTATAACTCTAGTAGAATCATTAGGTTTCTTACATGCAATAAAATGTTCCTCATCTTAGAAAACATGTCTACAACAACAAAAATTGATTAATTACATCTCCATGTGTTTGGTAATCTCAACAAAAAATCCGTACTGAAATCTGTCCATTGTACTCTTCGTACTAATAATGGCATTTGCAACTATGTATTTTGTGCAAATCTTATTTCCACTTGATATATCTTACACTTTGAAACATATTTTGTCACATCTCTCTTCATATTTGGTCAATGTTTTTCCTCCAAGAATGCTATTGTCTTTGTCTTATCAAAATATCTAACTAAACCACCACTATGCAATTTTCTTCTAATATTATCTCTTAGAGACCCAATTGGAATACATAATTATTTCCCTTTGAATAGATAACCATCATGTATAAGATACTCATCATAAGTATTACTTGTATCACCTATCAATGGATTTTTGAATTGCTCAACTATCTTACTAAAATCTATATTAATATCATATACTTCCTTAATAAATTTAATTTTAACTAGTTTACTCACCATAGTAGTTATCATCCGCACTTTCCTACTTAAAGCAACAACTAGTTGATTCTATTGTCTTAACTTTTTCTTTAGCATAAAAGTATGATTCTGAAATAATTTCACCCACTTTGCATGCCTACTATTTTACTTCTTTTGAGTGTTCACATACTTTAAAACCTTGTGATCAGTAAATAGGATAAATTCAGTAGGCACTAGGTAATGCCTCTAATGTTTTAATGTTTGTACAATGGCATAATATTCATCATCATACACATAATACTTTGTTCTTAACTCATTTAATTTATCACTGAAATATGCTATTGGCTTTCTTTCTTAACTCAACACAACACTAATTCTCACAAATGAAATGTTAAAATAAACCTCAAATACTTTGCTAAAATCTAGTAATGTTAAAATAGGTTTTTTTTGTAATTTTTTTCTTCAAAAACTCAAATGTTTCTATTTCTATAATTTTCCATGCAAATTATTTTCCTCTCATATAATTTTTTAAGGTACAACAAGACTACTAAAATTATTTATGAATTTTATGTAAAAAGTTTCTAAATCATGAAATTTTTTAATCTCTATGATGCTCTTTAGAATAGGATACTCCATAATTTATTTTACTTTTTATTCATTCATTCTTATACCATCTACTAAAACTATAAATCCTAAAAAAATCAAACTATTCTGCATAAACCTACACTTCTTCAAATTTGCATAGAGCTTCTATTTTCTTAACAATTTTAATACCATTCTCAAATGTTGTAAGCTCTCTTCTTTAGTCTTATTGAATATTAAAATATCCTAAACATAAACCAACACAAACTTATCACTTTATTCTCATAGCGATATGTTCATCACCATCATAAATGTGTTGATTGTATTAGATATTATGAATGGGATTAGCATACACTCATATAAACCATATCTAGTCTTGAATGTTGTTTTCCATTCATCTCCCTTACGAATTTTAATTAGATACTATCCACTCCTCAGATTAATATTGCTAGAATATTTTTATCCTACAATAATATCCATCATATCATCTAAAAGAGGTATAGGAAACTTGTACTTGATTATAATTTTATTAATTGCTCTATTATCCGCACACATCCTCCCACTCTATTTTCATTTGGAGTTAGAAATGCTAGTATCATAAATGGACTCATTCTCTCTCTTACCACAAACTTCTTCACTAATTCAATAAGCTATTATTTAATTCTTCATGATCTATATAAATCATCCTATAAGCCATTTGAATGGGTAGAAATAATTCTTGAATCAAACCAATATGATGTTGAATATCTCTCTTTAGTGTGAATCATTTGGTGACACATCAATTATAACATTTATATTTTATTTCAACACTACTGCTACTTATGCTACTATTTACACTAGTTATGTGTCTTTTTCTACGCTACTAATTCATAACAACATGTCCTCTTTATATCTTTAATAAATTCTTTTTGATTCAAGATGCTTTTAGTCTTCTATTCTTCTTTAAGAGATAGAAAAACTACGTTCATAACACCTTTCAAAAAACTATATATGTTCTATGTTCCATCATGGATTACTTTTATATGAAACTTACATGGCCTTCCTAATAATACATGCCCTACATATATTGGTATAACATAACACCATATTTCATCCTTGTAAGTTTGACTTACAGAAAACTTGATTAAGCAACTTTTATCTATCATAACTTCATTCCCTTTATTAATCCATGAATTATGATAATTATTATGATCTTTTTTACACTACAAAACTATTTCCTCAATCACATTCATTGAAATCATATTTTCACAACTACCACCATCTATAATTACTTTTTGATATGTTACGTCTTTAAGTATGCCTTGTTCCAAAGATATTTGTTCACAACCATGAATCACCAAATTTTTTATTCTGTATATGTTCTTTCCTTGAATCAATCATTATTATTTTCATCATGAAATTATATCCAATATCTATTTCTACAACATCAAATAAATTAACTCTAGGGATATCTGCTTGCCTTCTTTTTTTACCTTGGCATTGTAACTACTCAAATTATCTATGGCCTTATTCTTCATATTTGTAACAAACATAATACCTACATTGATTTGGAAATATTCTCTACCATAACCATATCTTCATCCTCTCTAAAATTATCTTCCTCTTTGTTAGTATTGAAATCCTTATCCACTATCTTCCTGTCTTTATTATTTACATGATGATTCTTTGCTAGTGATGTTAAACTCACCTCTATTTATAATAAATATACCTCATCTTATCCTTATTTTAATGGATTGTCTTCTTTGTGGTCTAATAGATGTTCTTATAAAATTATTCCTATTTTGTTTTTATTCTACGTTCAAGGCTAGTTGATAATCTTTCTCCATTAAAAATATTCCATGTATGCTTAATTCATATTGAATATAAAACTTTAAATCATTCCAATAACTTGTGGCCACCTATTATTTTATTGCAATATTATCTACTCATATGGAAATATTCTAAAACTCATCTATATACTCTTGTATACTATAATATTTCTACCTCAAAATTTTGAATCTTTTCTATAGTTTTTGTGCATAATCCACATGATTAAATTTCATCTTCATCTTCTTATTTATATTTTTCTATGAGTTGATTTTTTATTTACCTTTTCTATGTATTTGATTCCACTAGTGATCTAACTAAATCATTGCATGACCCTTCAATTTTATGAATGCAAACTTTACTTTCTTGTCATGTTTGATAGTTTTCCATTCAAAAAAATTCTCCATGTTATTCATCCAATCTATCAACTCCTATGGTTTTAAACTTCCACCATAATATGGAATGTCAACCTTGATTCCTTCATTCCTCCCTTTTAAAGCTCTAATAATCCTCTATTCCATTGATGAAATATATTCTTGTTGCTAATCTTGAAAAAATTTCTCTTCATGATCTTTGTCATCTTCTACATCATCTTTTACTCTCCTTTGACATTGATTCACCAAAATCCTAGTTAATTATTCTACTTGCCGCTATAGCTTTTGCATAGTCTGGTTTAACTAAGTGATTCTTCCTCATCCTCTCACCATATATTACATATCCAAGATTTATACTTGCTCCCATACCAAATAATGAAATTAAATAATAATAACACAAGAAAATAATAATAAACAAAGATTCTAAAATAATAAGTTACATTGATTCATATTGAATAACTTAGAAAATTACAAACTATGCATAAATAAACCTTAACTCAGATCTAGATTTGACATGCAAATGTTTATAATTCTAAAAATAATAAAGCTCAACTTGTTATTTTTATAAACTTATATTTTAAAAAGTTTTGCATGCAAATATGTGTAGATTTAAAAATATTCAAAAATAAATTATACACTAAAATTAACCTATCACATGAGTATCAACTAAATTTCAAGTCTGATTACAAATATATATATAATTTCTACAATTATTAAATTTCTTAAATTAAAATTAAACTATAATTTTGGAACCTTAGATGGTCACCAATGGACTCTAAAAAATATCAAAAAATTATAAAACCAAAAATACTAGGTTATGCCTACCTTGAACTATTTTGACATAAGGAGGGGCTCAAACAAAGCTATGGATGAAAAGTTATGGCCTCCAAAAGAGGCTATAATGCACTCACACTCATGAACGATTTTAATTACAACACTATATGAATGTGATAAAATGGAATACAATTTGAATGGATATCAACTATCTCATGGACATAAATGTTGTAAAAATGCCACAAATATTGATTCCTAATTTTCAGTCTTCACACACATATTTTTTTGCTTTAAATCTTAAAATTTTCTTTTTCTATTGTAGATTTTATATCCATGTATTTTAAACATTCAATATCTTAACCATCTATGTATCTCAAGTGAAATCTTAATGTTAATATAAAGTAACAAGCCATTTTTTAAATTTCAAACAAAAAATTACATAGAAATATTTTTAAAATTTTACTATTGGATCATTTCAGGTTAACTTTATTATATAAAAATAATAATTACATGAAAGTTAATTAAAAATTTAACTAGATGGTATTTATGTCTCACAATCCTTAGGATAAACACCATCTCAAAACATAGCACCAAAAATGGTGAATTGGAAACATAAAACAAAGTTGGATGAGACAAGACACACAAGAAAACTAACTTTACATCGACAACAAAACATAAGAGGATTTAATCATAATTTTTAGCACTTGAGAGAGGATGTGGGGGATCATCCTTGGGTGGTATAATAGTCTAAATAGAAGGCCTTGCAATAGGAAAATTTGGTGCCACCCAGCTATCAATGGGGTCCAATGTCATATCAATTGCCTCAGCATTAGTGACTACGTATAAGCAGTAATGAAAATAAGAGAACTTATCTGAGGGGGAGCACTACCATATTTACCATATAGGGGTGGTGATCACAATCCCTCTAGGTGAAGCCACGAGGATAAAGACCCATATCTACATGAATGGATTGTGTGCCTCCAATGATATGATAATGGTGGCATTTGGGGTGGGTCATTAGGCAACAACATAGAAAAAAGTGTAAGGGAAACTCCTAAATTGATCTAGTATCTCTTAAAAATGGTAGACCTATGTATTAGAGTTATCTATTTAGGATTTAGCTTCAATTAAGGCCAAAGATATAATAAAACCCCCCTCATTAATGAAAAAAAGACATGAAAATTCATCATTATTGAATATAGTATTATTTTTGGACTTCCATAATTGGAAAAGCATAAATTCTTTCAAAATATTTGACAAAAAACTAATAGTAGAAGGTCAATTGGTCCAATCTTGAAGAAGATCAAGAGGACAAGAGGAAGGCTCATAGTGATAAATTTGAAATAAGATAGGAATCCATTTCCATGTAGATTGGGCTCGGCATGAAAAACCATAAAATATGTTTGAGGGACTCTAGGAACTTTTAGCAAGGGTAGTTATGTTGAGTAATTCTGATATGGTTAATTCACTTCCTAAGTAGAAATCCTTATTAGATCAAGAACCAAAGGAAGTGGAATAACTTAGGCTCTAAACATGCCTTCCAAATGTAGTCAAGAAAGGAAAGCCACATTCATCGGTAGTATTTAAGACCACATCAGCTATTCAACTTATAGACAACAAAAATAGAGAATCATCACTTGATACAAAATACCTAAAGAGTATTTTATAAAATGTATGTCACAATTCCACCTCCAGTACTCTCACCTTGAGCATGGTGATTTCAATTCCAACTTGTCCACAATTATATATTTAGAATCAACTCTTGAATGAGAAGAATATAGTTTGTGCTCTTATTATTCAAGTGATATTTTGATTTCAAAATTTCCAAAGGTATACAATCCCTAACAAAGATCAAATCTCAAATAGTATAAATTCCTTTCTAAATATCTTGAGAGCTTTGATTGCAAGGAATCTAGCCAAAAAATATTAGTATTAGTCATGATAGAAAACTAAATAAGTATTATGTTCACTGTGTGATAAATTAGTACAAAAACCAACCCCAATATATCTAAGGTGAGTCTTGATAGAATCAAAGGCCTTCTAGATACTTTTGGCCATAAAAGAACCTTTAATTTTCATAAGAATTGTCTAGATGAGAATGGTATAAAAGTCAATTTTTTTCCAATGGGATTTACTAAAGGGGGATATAGAAGCTATATAATGCCTTAGCATAACTTTTTAGTATTTGTTTCCTTCAATGGCTCTAACAACCTGTTTAGCGCACAAAGTTTTGGCTTTCCTATGAATATAAATCATTCCCATACTTTCTTTGTCTTGAAGGAGCCAACAGATGTACCAATCAACACAATGGAATCCATTTGTCTATTTGGCATTAAATCAGAGTAAGTCCATAAATATATTATTCAATTTATCATAGGATTCTTGGAAAGGTACCCAACAAGATGAGTAATATACATTGGTAGCTACTAGGATTTTAGTGCAAATATGGAATTTTGTTTCAAAGGAGAGTATATTCATAACCCATTATTCCACCTCACACTCCACATGTTTGGTACTTTATTTTTCCTATATTCCTAGGATTATTTATAAAAAATTAAAAATTGTCCACATGTAGGACCTACCTTAATTATGTTTCATGAAGTTTACAGAACTCCAAGAATAGGATAAATGACACTATCACATTAATCAGAACCCTTCGACCTTCACAAAAAGTCCCAAGTATTTTAAATTTAGGGGACAAATACCAATATCACATTGATTTAACTTCACCATAGTTTATCAAAAGTTATGTACCTTATCAAAATTTGAATTAATATAGGTTGTCTATGTGACAAGATGACATTAATTAGGACAATGTTTGCTTCATGAAAATTCTAAGTCCTATGATTTCTCAAAGCACTAACAACATGCCATATGGCATAACTAAATTAAAAATAAACCTTATCATCAAATAAAATTCTAAAGGACCTCTGGCTATTTCCACTGAAGTTCTAAGCTTGAAGGGTTTGATAGTTGGCACAATTCTGTTAACTGAGAGCTTTAAAGGGGAAATATCAACTTAGTGGCCTCATGGTTACATGGTCATGAGTCTTGTAGTATCAATATTTCTAATATCATGTCACATGTAAACATGTCTATACTCAAAAACCTCATAAAATATGTAGATAATTCAATTTTCAAATAGTCATGGCCCCAACTTTTTACATTCTTATAGCCCCCATATTGGTGCATGTGGCTAAATTCTATTAACTTGCAACCTATAGAATATAAATCGAGATCATAAATATGAATATGTTTAGTACAAAATGAACATATAAGTGTCATGATTAAAAATATGTATCGATATAATATACATAAATGAGTTTAATAATTATCAAAAAGGCTGGTATGTAAGAGATTGACACCTATCATTAATAGGATGATTAAACATGCATGAATTAATGAAAATTTTACATTTATAAACCAAAAACCTATCAAATTTGATGGTGAATTTAAATACAAATGGGTAAAATATATAAAATATATTAATCACATTTTATGTCACATGAATTATGCATTCAAGGGGTAGGATTTGGTAATATATGCAAAATTTTAGAAAAGAAAAGTCACTTGCCATTAATCAAAGATTATAATCTTGAGCTCTCAAGTAATCAAGATCCCTAGATATTTTAGAAAATATGTAGGAAAATTTATATAGTTTTCAAATTAAAAAAACTATCATATATTACTAAATGCACGTCCAATACCACCACACATCTAGGCTCCTTCTACATACTCCAATGTTTGAATTATCAAATACACAAACATTGTATTCAACAAAACTAATTTGGATTTCAAGTTTACATATTATTCAACCTTATATAATGCAATGGAGTAAATAAAATTGTACTCTTCACAAGATTGTATATCCTAAGAGGATAAGCAATATGTTGACGACTTGATATTAATAAAAAACATTGGACTCCATCAAGTGACATCAAAACTAGTGGTAATTCCCTGTATCGGTTTTATTTGATATTTATTCTTTAATGGTAGTTTTTTTTTAGACTATTTATATCTTATAAAAGGAAAAGGACAATTACATTTTTTTATAGAAGGGAATTTGACAGGTAGTTTGGACTTCAAGGGCCATAGGTTTCTTATAACTAAGTCTTAGTTAATGTATTGATTGAGCACAACATCATAGAGGAAATATTGAAATAATAGCTAGTGAAGGGCCAGAGTTTGAACCCCAAGGGAGGAATTTCCTCCAATAGTATCATAAAACTCAAGTTTAGAATTAGAATATCCATGGCTCTTCTAAATATATTCTATTGTTTTTATAGTATTACCTCTGTACAGGTAGAATGGGTCTCATGGTTGGACATTCTCCTAAATTATGAAAATATTATTGCCTCACATTCTCATATATTAGGGTCATATTTAAGTCACATATGTTAAACGTGAATAGAGGCCAAAAATCATATTTTTTTATATGATGTCATATTTATTGTATGTAGGCATCAAGATAGTCCACATAACCCATGAACAAATATGGTAAATATCTACAAAGTATGTGGATAATAAGAAATTTAAGTATTATTCTTTCTTGTTTGTCTATAAATTGAGCAATGAGACTACTTGAATTTATGAGGAAATTTACCGTCAAGTTTTCCAATCTACTTATAGCACTCAGAAGCCTATAATGTCTATGAATTTGAAAATAAGCATAGCAAAAATGGGGTATTACGCATACTATCTATATTGTACAATAATAAAAATTTAAGGTCAGCCCCTTTACTCTTACCATGCCACTTCCTAGACAAGGTGGGTGATTAAGAGATTGTAGACCAATTATAAAATATTGTATATGAGGAGCTAGGCCTCAAGCATCAAAATTATTACTATACGACCCATTTGAGCATCGAGCAAATTTAATTTTGGTAACAGAAAATTTCAATCGAGTGGGTAATGTAAGATCCCATTAAAATTTAAAAGTTTCCCAATTCAAGTAATGGGACCCTAAATGAAAAATTAGAAACTATCTTCAACTCCTTGAGGATAAGAAAGGAGTAAACATTAGGTATGGTGACCAAGAGTATGAACATGATGTTATCTTTATGAATGCATCAAATGATTTTGAATTTTGGATTCACATGAGGGATAAACATATGTCAATGATTATTTCTTATTCCATTCAATATGACCTAGACATTAATAATGAGCAATAAAATGAGATGGTAAGGTATATAAGATAATCCTAGAGTCATTAATGGCTTCTACCACAACAACCTGATTATCCTCTCTCTTCTACACAAAGAGAAACAATTCACAAGAGGAATATTGCAAGGGTCAAAGTGAGGAGAACCTCCAGATTATAAATGAAAATATCAAATCTCTTCCTACACCATATATGTCCTCAACCAATTTAGCTACTACTATAATAGGCACATACACTACAGTTGACAATACTACACCTCCTCAAGATAAACAAATGAGAACATTCTCTTTGGAACCTCTCCCTCCACTTACAATAGATACACAAGTAAGTCTCAAAGAATTTATTCAAGATTCTTTATCATATTTCCCTTTTACACCTCTATCCCCTCAAGCACCTAAAAAAAGTCCATCTCCATACATCACAACCAATTAAGATATATCTCCTTAAGTTCTCTCTATTATACCATTCCCCTCTCTATTCATTATTCCAAGCATAACCTTTGTTACACTTTCCATTCCTTCACCAATACTTATAGTGGTAGTTCCTACTAGTGTTGTTATTTCACTATATTCACATTCTCCCTCACCTTCTATTCCCCCCACGATTTCCTACTAAAGGAAATCTTGAGTCTTTCCTACCTCCTTCAAAATCCATCAATTTAACTAAATAAAATCATTTGGTATCCAAATAACAATGGGATATCTTGATGAAGAATCAAAGGAAGAACAACATGGACATGTGTTATCATTAGTGGATTACCCTATAGATGAGGATGAGGAGAATATAGAAGCAATCATGAGACTAGACTAAGGTGAAGTGATGAAAGTACCTAATATGAAACAAAAAAGGAGGTACAACTAGAAAATCCCAAATAAATGATCTTATGAAGCTTACAAGAAGAAGAATCTCCAAGTAAACCATTAAGCCAACAAATCCTCACTAAAGAGGAAAGACATAATATCAATAAAGTAGATTCTTATTTTGATTTTTCCATTACTGTTGTAGATACTTTATCTATAAATTTGACACCTCCTATTACAATGTGATGATTTTATTTTTCAATACATTCTTTTATTATTTTGATATTTACCCAAATAATAGATAAAAAAGAGATTTTATTTTACAATTATGGTTTTAGTTTCCATTTTATATCCATAAGGGCTAGAATTTACTACTACAATAAATCAAAATGATAGTTTTAAAAATTCTAGGTCTGACCAAATATGTGGTTGAAGTTATGCCTCAGAGGGAAACCTTAGGATTGAAAATGATTATTTACCCACCTCTTTAATTCTTTATTGAAATAAGTTCTTCATTGACACCTCCATCAATAACTCCCCCTCTAGTGATCACTCCACCCTTTACCTCTGAAGACCCAAGTCAACCTAAATAAGAAGGGTAACTTATTATTCCCCAATAGGTCAATGAACTACAAGGCTGAGAAAATGATAGTTAATAATTTGTCCTCACTGAGCTACCCATAATCTCTTCTTATTTTCATAGATAAAGTGGAAAAATTAAAATGGTGTGAAAGCGAAAAGTGATGAACACAAGTACAAGGGAAGATATAGAGTTCGAACAAAGATAAAACTTATTTCCATTGGAAAAAAAGGCCAAAAAGAATCTAAATGATGCTATAGAGTATACAAATGATTTTTTATATTCAATTAGAGAGGTCATGAAGGAGATTTATATGATAAATAAACAAGCACAACAATAGCTATTATAGAGAAATATCACCCATGACCGTTGTAAAATCATAGATAATGTACAAAATGTAGCCACAAGACTGTACAATAATTTCAATAATATTCTAATCTCAAGGACTTAAATTCAACTTGAATGGACAAAGATGTTAAAACTATGGCACCATATAAAATAATTTTAAAAAAACCTCACCTTCATCATTCATTATGTCATATTTAGTGCATTTAATTACCTAAATTGGATGTCAATCCAAGATGTTTCATTAACCCTAAGTTATGTAATTACAAAATGGTATGGCACCCTTAAATGGATTATAGAAATGAAGTATTTTATAGGACATTTTTAAATACATAATAATGAGGCCTTCAAATTTTTAAGAGATATGAAGGAACATATGTGATAACCTCTACTAGAGAGCTAGTAAATAGACATAACTTTAAGACACTCTTTAGAATAGTTGTATATATATTTAAGGAGGATGTTGATGGAACTATCTTTAAAAATAATATTGATATTCTAAAAATGATGAGTTTTACCAAAGTTAGAGTAACTAAGGTTGAATCCCTTGGTGTAGAATTTAAGAGCTTGAGCACAAACCACACTAGGTTAATGACTAAGGATACCAAAGTATTTAATCCTACCATACTCAATTTTTATTTTATTAATTGAGTTTGAGACAAAACATGCACATTATCTGAAAAATGTGGAGCCACAAAAGGAATGTTGGGATTAGTAACAAGAAAACTGCCAACTATATGTGTTTCCATGACATTATAAGATCCATATGTTTTTAGATATGTAGTAATGAATACTCCAACAATGTTAGTTTTTATCCCTCAAGGGGTTATATTAACTACTTCTATTTCAATATCTTTCACTCAACCATTTTTTCTTCTATTGGTGCCACATCAATAACACCATGTGTATATATATATGCAACATCAAATAATGTTATGAATGATGGTTTAAAATTTATTTTCCACACACACACACACACATATACAAACATAGACACATACATACATACATACATGCATACATACATACATACATACATGCATGCATGCATACATACATACATACATACATACTTACATACATACATACATACATATTGATTGAATAATCCTATCAATGTATACACTTTTGTACATACATACTTTTTATGGTTTTCACATAGTTATATTATTAGAGATGTAAATTTAGAATTTGCTTTGAGGACGAGTCCTACCCTCCTCAAGCCTATATATATTTGTATCCTCCCAATCCTAGAGGGAGTATAATTTTGTGTATAAATATCAATTATAAAATTCTACATACTACTATAGAATTAGTCTGGATGTGAAAATCTTGTTCTTGTCCAAGCATGTGAATCTTCAAATAAATTACATGAAACTTTTAACTTAGTATTTTGGTTGTACATGAGTAATTTTTTAATATAATAATTCATATTTTTCTATTATTAATCACAATCCTTTTGTGTAATAATCATAATATCCATTTATATATGTCCAATTATAGTCACACAAACATAGAAATCTTTGATTGTATATGCTAATGTTTATTTTATGTGTTCCCTTCAACTGTTAAATGTGTTTTACTGTTGGTATGCTTAAATTAGCTTGTAATGAACATTGGTTCCTCAATTCTTGTTCAACATTTAAATTAAGAACTAACATATAAAGATTTCATATTATTTTATCTAAAAACATTATTTTCTTCCCTACTTTTCCTTCATTTTTGAGTTTTTTTTATTAGGCTTGCCTTAAGTTATATTCACCATCAATCCATTGAACTCAAGTATATCTAGATTCATAAACTATCTAAAATTTATGAAGTAAATAACTACTCTACTTAGCGCTATTAATTAAACAAGATATTTACAAAACCCAATACCTGTCAATTCCTACATTGGAGTGAATATTTATTCACTAATCCTATAATATTAGAAGACACCTTATATGTTTCCCTAGTGTGAATAACACCCACATCAATAGGAATACTTAAAAATATTTAATTAAATTATAGACATCATAACCAATAAATTGTAAATGATGGACCCACTTATTGATACAACATTGGAAAACATTATTGCATTTGAAATTAAATGATCAATATAAAAAAATAAACATGGTCTTAAATTAAAATACATGGATAAAATAATAAATGCATAATATTAGTTTGTGTGCTTGATGACCAATTTTTTAAATTAGACTCTAATTTAATTAACTAGGAAACTTGTTAAATATATTTGTTGCGTCCTTGAAATACTGTAACACATTCAAAAATAAATATGTGTATTTAGGAAAACCATTCGTTGTCATGCCTGAAAAAAAAACTAAAAACATATCAAAAAATATATTAATATTTAATATTTTAATGAAGTATGATAACATTATATAAACTTGTATTTTATGCATGAAAAACATTTCAGTTATCTATGTCACATTCATCACATTGGAAATATCCTTATTGTTTGCATTTAGATGATAATAACAATATAAAATAATCCAACTAATAGTATTTCACATGTATGTTTTAAATTTTTATATATAGTATTTTAGTTTCTAAAAAATATATTTGATATGACATTTTTCTTCTTTCCTTTTTTTATCAAACTCTTTTTAAAAATCTTCGAAACATACCACATATATTTTTATATTTTCATTATCAACAAGAGCAAATTCAAATAATCTTGCACATTGTTTCTCATTTTCATATTCTTGAATAATTTTTTTACAACACTCTTCCCATTATTGACTACCTTTTTTCTGCCCTATATTTAGTTTATTGAAAGGGAAAATAGATTTTCAAATATCCTTTCCCATGGTAAACAATCCAATATGTTTTAGTGTACCAATTTCGGACATTTAATAAATGAAACTTACAAAATAAGTATCTTGTACTTTTTTCTTTTTTGTCTTGTATGCATGTTGGTTTGTCAATATTATTGTGCTTGGATGCAATAAATTTATACGTTGAGTATCAAAACATTCCTTTGTCAAAACAAAATAAATAATTATTTGGTAAAACTATAAAATAGGAATATGTTATCCATATCCAAAATAGTGAATAAAAAAACTTCAATTTACTCTTCAATCGTTTTACATTAGAATTTGATAACTTGCACAATATATCCTTCTTAAATTTTATTATATTTAGTAACATTGGATTTTATAGAGAATTTTTTTTTTGAATATGTAAAAATTGGAAAAGAGAAGGGTGATGTCATATATTAATAATTTAAAGTGAGTGGATATGACATATATCTAATATTTTACAAAAAGGTTTATTTTGATCTGTCTTTAAAAAAGAAACATAAATTTTAGTTAAAGATGTAATAATCATGCCAATATCAATGTTCTTACATGGAACATTGCAAACAAAAAAATCAATGCCGATAAAAAGAACATTAAAATAAATGATATTTTTTAAAATTATAACTTATGTTCTATAAAATTGAATGCTTTTAATTCTTAGTTTTCATATCAATAGATGAAACAACTATTGTATACACTATCATATCTAATGGATCCTATAGATTTTCAATAATATTAAAAACATAATAGATAGATAATATCCATGATTTTCATTTTTTTTTGGATTGGTTATAAACCTAAACAAAAAATTAAATTTATTAGATGATCATTCATTAAACTTCATTGGATTTCATCTAATACTTGGACATCATAAGTTAATTACAATTCAGAAAGTATAATTTTACATTGTCATTTAAATATTTAGTAAATGTTAATTATTAAATTTAAATAAAGTTAACAATAACAATATACATAATTAAATATAAATATACCAACACATTCAAAATTTTAAAATCAATTATATAGGATTTAATATCCCCTTTAGAAGACATTATTCCTTTACCCACCAAAAATATTTTTTAAGAGCCAACAAAACAAAAGAAAGCTTAAAAATTTGTTATAATTAATGTTCATATCTTCTAAATGTAGATGAAATATAATATAATTCATATTTTAATAAATAAGGGATAAATCAACTAATTAATTATTTTTAATTTATGGGAGATGAATTTGAAAATTAAGTGATTACTTGAACTGAAAATGATTAACTACAAATTCACAACATTAAAAGGCTATGTATAGGCATATTATATATTATGAAAACGATTCAATTTAAGTGATTAGAAATAAAACACCTAATATAATATGTAATTAATTTTTCAAAATCTATTGTAAAAAATGATATGAATTATTTGAAGTAAGAAATAAATAAAACATGTACTAAAATATTCTTTCAAAACCTAATCAATTATAAATATTTAATAAATTACATTAAACATTTTTGTCCTCAACACATTTAATAATGTAATTTTAGAGGGATAATCTCTTCACTAAGAAACTTTAAAAAGTATGTTTCCATATACTATACAGTCCAAATACAAATGTATTAGCGAGGTTTCATTTTAGATTTTATAGCATTAACACAAAATGATTATTAGCTTCAATGAAGGTTCATGTTCCTATATTATAAATTAGAGTTCTTATGCCATACGATTTTTGACACTATTGATACATGGGATATTTATAACAATAAAAAATGCAAATTGTAATCATAATGTAGATAAAATCCCATATTTAAATGAAAATGTTAATATATTTGAAGTGAAAATTTTATCAATTACATATTTTTTTTCTAGAAATAAAAAAATGAAACCTAACAAGAAATAAACATTTCAAGATCTTAGTTCAATCTAGAATGTGACATTTCATACACTTAATTCATAACTAGATATTATACGTGTAAAAGAAAGAGATCATCTTATTTCCTTCATTAGTTTTGTTGTAGCCACACTAATGCACAACATTAATATTTTTATAAATAGTTCCTAACAAAATCAATCTTTATATCCAATATGTATTTCCACCTAAGGCATTCAAACCAAAATTAAACTTATTCATAGAAAACAAAATTAAAATGAAAATTAAAAAATAAATCATACTCTTTTTTACATGATGTATTGTAATCGTAAAAATGGATAAATTTACATTTGTTCAATGGTTTTTTCTATGAGCCATATCATAAAGTTACTTATGGGATAAGATTAACTTTTCAATAATATGACTAAAGTGAAAGTTAAATATTTATATATTTAATCCTGAAAAGGAGCATTTGGAAAAATCATCATCTCACAAAATTTGTTTTCTTATATACACATCAATTCACACTAGTTCTAGGCACAACCTACTACATCAAAATAATTTTCACGCAAAGCATTTAAACCAACATCAAAATTCTTCTAAAAAATAAATATTAAAAAGGAAACCACTAGATTTTTTTTCATACCATTTGACTAAGAGATTAATTGAGTCTTGGAAATTATAACCTATCAAATAGAGCATTGGATAAAATTACATTTATTGATGTATTTTTTTATATGAAACATAGATCAAGGTTTATCATTAGATAATAACACATCAAGTGTATCACTTTCTACATACACATGGAAATTACAATCTAATGAGAAAAAAATATAGCATTTATTTGTAGAGCAAACCTTCCTTCAATGGAAACGTTATCAATGCCCTAATAAATTTAAAATGGCTAGTTCATGTGACAAACATGTTACATACTAAACAAAAATATGGATCTAATGTACTAGCTATTTTTTTAGATGTTTCCACTACTTCTAATTTATGTAATTCATGCTTGTAAGATATTAGTGTAAAATATTTCATGTTATATAATTTATTCTTATAATTAGTCAATATGGTAATGACACATCTTTAAAATGATGAAGTTAAATATTTTCATCTCTTGAATTAGAGTTTATTGTCATAGATAGTGGAACATCCACTATCTGAAGTGATTTTTATGTAACTACACTAGAGGATGAATAAAATTTGTTATTTTTTGGTGTAAATTGTGTAGCTAACATGGTGGTTGTTTCAATGCCTCAGTGGTTTCATAACTATCAGTCTAGATATAATCTATTTAATTTTTCTAGCATTTAAAATAATGTCATGGAAATGGTTGAAACCATTTCCTCTAGTGAATGAAGATTCTTTCAAAAGTATTGGTGGATTCCAAAGTAATAGAGAATAATTATATAATTTTTTAATGCATTAGATAATAATGAAGTCAATTATAAGTTTTGAAGTTAGTTTCACATTAAAATTTATAAGTTTGAGTCTTTGTTCATGGTATCTCATTATTTCCTAGATGCTAGTGGTTGATTAAAATGTTTTATTTTGTGAAGTGTTATCAAATTATAAATAAAATAGGCATAATTTTGATTATGAACTAATTTTTATCTTTTTCCATGAAAATCTAAGTATTACGTAGTGGAAAGGGGAGTGCACTTTCCTCACCCATTAGAGTTTATCCGATAATCCATTTCTATAGGTAAATTATAATGTTCATATTATTCTTTGGTATTTCTTTCATGCTTCTCTTTATGTTAATAATTATGTACATTTCAATTTCTACATACAACACCATTATTTAAATAAGCAAACTAGTACAAAATAGTGATTTAATAATAATTTTTTGAGTTGCACATATAATAATATTATTGGTGAAGCCTGGTGTGTAATATTTAACTTTTTATAGACTAGATTGGTATTAGAGCTAGTCTAGTATCCACTATTTTATGCACTTTAGTCTATTTTTGCCTACATTATAGTTTATGATCATCACTAGAGTAAGTACTACAAATTGTAAAGTTATCCTATTTCCATTTGGAGAATATATTTTAATAAGGAAATAGAATCAATATGTCAAATGTATGGCTCATCCTAATGAAGATGTTGTTTTTGTTACCAATTTTACACCTCTTTTACTTATCCTTACAAACTTTGAGAGAATGACAAATAATGATGAAAAACCCACTAGTATGTCATTATAGATGGGGAAGGGTTTGTCATCTAGAATGGACCAGACATAGAAAATGACAAAGATGCACTGAGAAAGGGTATGGTCAACTCCATGCTACATCTAGCTCTACTAGAACTAAGGTGAGAGTACCATAGGGGTAACTTACTCACAATGTTTAATATTGAGATTCAACCTCCATGGGGATTTTTGGCACAATAAAATATAAATATGAGTAGGACACAACCAAACTTATTCACTCCACCAAAGAAGGGTTGTCACATGAAATGAACAAATGCACTAAGTCACATACAAGCTAATGAAGAGAGATGATAAAGTGACTATAATCTTCATTATAAATAATCTTTAATAATAGGGGTCAAATAAAAGACTAAAATGTTAGGATTTAAATCACAAAATGAAAGCATATGTTAAATAGAAAATATTTTATGCATCTACAAGTAAAATAACACATAACATATGCAAAGGGTATATTATTTAGAGGGTAGGATAGGGTAAGACAAATACGTAATTATAAAAGAGTTGTGTGTTAGTGGTTTTCAAATAACATTGATTCTTGCAATATTCATGACATCTTTCATTGTACACAAGCATAAAAAAGACTTAAAATAAAACGGGAACTACTAGGAATGGTTTGCATGCATTGGTGCTAATACAATGCAAACACCTAAATATACTGCAACTAATATTTCAAATAATTTTTCCTATTGAATCCAAAAATAGAGGGTGACCTTTAAAGATATTCAATAGCATATTTTTAATTCACTTGCACAAAGGGATTTATAACCTAGACCTAAGACAAAAAATTTAACCAATAGTGAGCATAAAACAAGATATCCAATTAGTTCAACTTGTAAAACATGCATTGTATTTCATAAATAGAAAATAGTAAGAACCACAAGTATTTCGCATTGTCTTGAAAAGAGATCTTACATACATTAATGTTTCAAAATGCTTCCATGCCAACACACATGGTGTATTTATTCCATGTTAGATAGGAGAGACATATAAACATTCTCTCAGAGCTTGATAATATTTGTACAATTTTAACCACCTTAGAAAGAGAGATAAAATGCACACACTAGTGATCCAAAATTTTGGAATAGCCTATAACTAGGATATAATCAAAGACCAAATAACAACCTAAGAATATAGGAGAATCCCTCTATTTATACATTTTCTTGAATTCAAAACCTGCAATCAGGGTTGTATTTTTTGCAAAATTGCAAAACAGCCCTCCAACTTCTGCCAAGATACTCCCAACTAGAGTATGCCCTTTAGCACACTTGGAATCTTCACCCATTTGTATGAAAAATCATTTCTCTAATTACTTGTACAAGGAGTGATGAAGATTTTCAATAAAAGACATTGATTTCTTTCTTGGAGATGACTTTTTCTTGAGCTAAAAAGATAACATTCATAATGGAGGCCAAATAAACCATTATCATTTTGTGCAAATTCTTGAAGATTACCTTGACCACTTGCTACACAATTCAATCCTCTTGGATAGCTAGCCTTACCCTTATGCATACCATATAAAAACCTTAATTTGAAATGATTTCATTAGAATATTCAGGATCCATAGACATTAAAATTATCTTCTCCTAATATCCTACCTTATCCTTACAAACCTACAATATATCTCCCATGGAGGAGCTTAAACAATAAAAAAATGACAAAATTCAATACTTAGGTTTATTTAACCTTTTTAATTTTTGGCTCTAACTTGTTTTTTAACACTTTATATTTTGCACTTCTTTTTTTTTCAATTTTTATTTTTGGGTTTGTCTTCGCATTTTTAAATGCATAAATGCATTATTTAACACTTTTTCAACTTTTGGGGATATTTTGGACCCTTTTGCAAATTTACAAATTTCCATTGTTTTAGTTAAATCTAGGCTCCATTTGAAAAAATTTTATTCCTTTTTATTAGGGAAATCCAAATCTTAACATTAGTTTTGTAACTTAAAAATATGCAAATTATAAATTATAGAAATGTAATTTGCAATAAAACATCCCCTGAGAAGTTCCCTTAGGGAAATGGGAACTCTAGCTATAATTTGCAATTTGTAAATTTGGAAAATTGCAAATTATAGTTGGAGTTTTAGATTACATCAAAAGTTCCTTTTAGGGAATCTAAAACTCCAAATGCAATTTGTAATTTTGATAAATTTCAAATTATAGTTGGGCTTCCCATTTCCCTCAAAAGTTTCTTTTATGGAATTTGTAACTCCAATTGAAAATTGGAACTTTGAAAAATTATAAAATTTTAATTAGTTGTGGAATTTTCCCCTTGCATTAAACCATATGTTAACTAGCATTGACTAGTTGTTTGGAAGACCTAGGTATAGTTTACAATTTTCACAACTATAAAATTGAAAAATTGCATTTCTCCTTCAATTCTCTCTGTTGTTCTCCTTGAGTTGACTTTTATATCACCTACTTTGATTGGTATAATTGGGAGAGTTGACTAGAATTTACTAATTTCATTTTGAGAGTCTACTTTTTGTAAGTTACAATTCCCACTAGGATCTCTTAGGGACTTTGGGTGCCTCTCATGCAATTTTTAGAACTTTGAATTTTTTTTGGATTTTTTAATTTAACTCCATTCCTACACCCTGTTCCAATGAGTACCCTATAGAATATGTTTTACTAGAATCCATAATTTCCCCTATTTGATGCCTCAACACAAAAATATCTCTTTATTTGGGCACATGTAATTGAATTTGAAGCATTCAATAACGAAAACCTTCATTACCCTACAAACATTTATTATTAGCTTGAGTGAACCACCACTTTACATGTTGTTGGAGTCCACAACCATGTTCTTCCTAATCTAAAATCTCCAACTCTTGCTTTCAGACTTGTTGATAACTCATTCTTATCAAACATAGATGTTCCTTTTTAGGGTCTTTCTTTTATAATCTGCCCTGTGCATTGAGCTTTTTAATAACCAAATGGTCAAGAATCATCTTTTGTTTAGCCCCTTATATATGCAAAACCTAAATTTTGGAGACTAATCTCATATAATACCTTTATAAATATGAAGTAAACATCAAGGCACTCCATTTATTAAAATATATACCATTCCCATTTTCCTTGTGAATAATTCATGTGGTTTCAAAATCATGAGCAATGTTTAGAAAAATTGCATTGTAAATCTTGAACCCTCAAGTTAAAAACCCTTATAAATGGTCTCAAAGGTTGTTATTGGAATGGAAAGCAATGGTTATATCCCATTAGACACCACCCATCCTCTTTAAGTGGTTTTCCATATTTCACCTTTAATATAATATGTCATCTTTATGTCATCATGAGAAAAATGTCCCAAGAAAATGAAGGATTTCATGCATATTTAATTTTCATAACCTTATCATTCACATCTTTTAGCATGGGGACCTATTATGTAGAGCTACACTTCATGCGTTCTTGCCTTAAAATGTTATTCATAGCTCATATTTTGTGTAGTAGAGTAAAATTGTTTCTTGACATTGAACCCCTCATTAAATGGTCATTGTGTCCTAAAATATTCATTCATACATATAGTTGAATTCATAGACCTTTTCCTTGAGATATATTGTCTCTATCCATCTTGTGAAGTAGTTAGTGGCTATAATCACCCACTCATGGCCTGCACTTGAAGGAGGGATTGATCATACCAATGATATTAGGACCCCATTATATGAATGGTTGATCCACTTAAATTAGATTAAGTGAACATATACAATCCTTTGTTTACCTATGAAAAATGCACAATTTTGACATCTTATTACCCATGCATAATATTCACTAAACAAGATAGGCCAATAATACCCAACTCTCATTAATTTTCTTTTTGTGGTCTTAGGTGCAAAATGACCTACTGTTGATCCATCATCAAATTAATCCAATATCTTATCAATCTAATTAGTTTCAAGACATTTAAATAACATTCCATTGAGATCCTTTCTAAATAAAACTCCATCCACAAGAATAAATAGGATGAACTACAATCTAAAGCATCTTCTCTTTTATCTATGAAAACCTATAGAACACTCACCTGTTCGAAGAAATCTTGCCATATCTTGTGTCTAATTTAGATATAATAAAGATAAATTTGTAAAAGGATCATCTTGTAATTTAAAAACATCTTATTCTTAAATATTTGATGTTAAATGCTCATATAATGTTCTTCCTCTTACCAACTTAATAGTCTTGATCTCTACATCACACTCTATGTCTTTTGTTATCCACCTAGACATTATATTGTTCAAATACTTATTCTAAAGCAAGTCCCTTATTCTTGGATGTGTCACCATGACATGGATTCTTTTGTTATAAAGTATCTACCTAATTTTTTTTAAGGATTATAACTTCGAGCACTTTTTTCTCAATATAGGCGTATCTCTCTTCATATCCTTATAGTCCTTGACTAAAAAATGTTATAGAATTATCAATACCTTCAATATTATTTGACATCAACATGGATGTGATGGTGTCATTTTTATAAAAACCATATAACAAGAAATACTTTGAGAAATCAATATTGATCAACATATGTGCGTGGGCTATAACTTGCTTAATAACCTCAAAACTAGTTTTTCCTTCCTTAGTCTAACTTAAATCTTGATGCTTTTTTAACATAACTATAATAGTCTTTACAAGGTTGGAAAAACTAGGTATGTATATTGTAGCAAATTTAATCTTCCCAATAAAACTTTCTAGACCTTTCTTGTGATTGAGTAAAGATAGAACTAATATGGCTCTCACCCTTTCAGTATCTATAACAAGCCCATACTGAGAAATAACTTAGCGTAATAGATTACCCTCATTAACTACAAAAACACACTTCTTGGGGTTTGGAGAGATCCCATACTGCATACTCCTTTAAAAAATCTATCTAAGATGAGCCAGGAAATCACCATCATTCTCACAAAAACTAGTTATGTCTTCAAGATATATTAACACTATTTCATTAATAAAACCTTAAAAATCCATATCAATAGATCTTTATAAGGTATCCCCTACATTATTTATCCAAAATGTCTTTCTTTTATAGGAATATGTGCCCCACTTAGTAATAAATATTATCTTTTATTGGTATTCTTCCTTCACCAAGACTAGATTATATCTTATGTAACCATTAAGAAGAAAGAAAAACTAATAAATTTTCACCACTTGAAGAATTTATTGCATGCAGGATAAGGGATAAAGTATCATTTAAATAACACCCTATTTAAATCTCTGAAATCCATGAATAATTTGATTCATCCACTTTTTTACTTAGTGGGATTATGTTAGAAATCAATCAATAATGTTTGATATGGAATATGATTATTGATTATATAAACTTGGTTAACTATTTTATCATTAAGAACTCAACCTTAGGAATTATAGGCATTTTGATCAAACTCTGTTTCATGTTGTGCTAATTTAAGATCAAATCTTTTAACATCACTATATTCCCAAGCAAATATATCATAAAATTCTCTACAAAACTCAACTTAAGCAACTCTCTCATATTTAGTATGAACCATTCCAAGGTTAAGAATCTTATCTATGAAGATAACCACTCTTTCATGATGTTATTCATTGGTATACATACTCACCTTCTCCCTCCTCATTTTATCATTCTCATTCAAGATGAATTCAAGAGTTACCAAACCTTTGATAAGTTTATTAGTTCTTAATTTCATAATTTAATTCTCATACTAATGTTACAACTTAGCTTAGATTTTTTTTAAAAGTTTACCTTATTTTTAAATGAAGCATGATATTTTCTTATCATTCTCAAAGACCTACCAATTGAAAATGTTATCTAGTACTGATGGTCTTACCATAACCCTCATATGGGGCTAGCCTTTTGAGTTCTTCACATAATTAGGGATGTCAAATTGATCTCCCACTTAAACTAACCTGACATCATTTTGATTCCTTTCCCTTGGAACTGATTCGATGTTGAAGGCTTCAACATATTCAATAAGGTCTTACACCCACTATTTTTAAGACTTCAATAAAGTATTATTCAATACATTATATTCCTTTACTTGATGGATTACCAACTCAATATCACCAAAGAATTGAAGTTATTTCACTCTCCTCTTTCTTTCCTAATGAATTCCATGTATAAGATCCTCATACTCAACTCTATTACAATTCCAATTGAAATAGAAATTGATTACAAAATAGTACCTTTTCATTTAAATGAGAAATTATCATGATACATGTCCCCAATCCATTATTACTTATTAACCCATCAAATAATAATTTCCATAGAACATCACTCTCTTCAATTCACTTAGAAAATTCTACTATAGTTGTTCCTTCTTCATGAAAATACCAAACCCCTGATTAAGCTTGTTCAATGCCTTTATTAGGATCAAAGACATGATTTTGAGTTCCCCAATCATCAAGGAAAAGGTATAAAATATCATCAATAGGTATGACCAATTATTGATCAGTAGGATGATCACCATCATTAATTATAATACAATTCATACTTGAGATGTTTGGATTCTATGGTTTAATATAAGACTATATATCAATTTTGAGTTTATTGTAACCTTACTACCATATCGAGTCCTAAAAGCCATATAAGACCAATCAGATGACAAATAACCGCCAATCTTGGTAGTGAAGTCTCTTGTCAAGCATAAGGAAAATTATGGTGGAAAGTCTAATAAAATAACATATTAAGTAATATAAACTACATGACAAGCATAAAGAGTAAGATTCAAACATTTGATCACACACATAGTCTTAGTAGCTAATCCATTGAATTGAAATACACCCTTAACATTAGGCTTTTAATTTAGGCCTAGTTTATCAGCTATCTATTTTAGCATCATAGCGCTGATAGCTGCATTGTATATCATTCAATTATGTACTAAAAAATATCCAATGATCAGTGAAATATAAAAGGGAGGAGTCTTGTCCACTTAAGTTGGTTATCCTTCATTAGTCTTAGATGCATTTATGAATAATATAACTTATTTTCATGTTGATATTTATGAAAATCTGAGTTTAGATAACTCTTCTAGAAGTATGGACATTTGCCTAGGAATACTGAATGTCTCCTACATAGAAATTATCACATGAAGCTTCTTCATTTATTCCATAATGTTGATAAAAGAGCCAGCAACACTTTGTTGTCCCTTAAGGGATACAACATTGTTTTGATATTTTATAGTTTTAGGTATGAAATCACTCTTTGTATTAGGATTTTTCTAAGTTTATTGGGCCTTGAGGTTGAATTAGGCTTTTTTATTCCTTGATACATAGGAGGATTCATGACTAAATTATTTATAACCTCTTGAATATATTCAACTACCCTTATCTTCAATGTAAAATAAGTTTCTATATAGGTATAAACAACCTTACTTGTATCTCCCAACTGATTGACTACACACCAATCTCCCTCTTGAAAATTTACCAATGTAAAATTTAATTGAACTTTATCTCTATTATACATTACCTAATTTGGAAAACCAACTTGTGTCATAGAAGGTATGTATCCATTTTTTTCCATATAATATTGATTAAATACCTCATTTAGATTGGTATCTTGATCATGGAAATGATTCCATTAAGAATACCAATCATGATCTTGCATATGGTTAATTTGATTAGGTACTAAAAATTTAGATGTAAAGGAAACATTTGAATTATAACTATTATATGGTCTATCAATAGTAGGACACCTATTTCCTTAAGAGTTAGCTTAAAAATGTGGTCTATTAGGATGATAGGACTAGTCTAACTAATATGAAGCTTAATAAGATATATCAAACTATTTTTTTTATCTTTTCATTAACATCACCTTATTTTTAAGAGTCTTGAGAAATAATTCAACATCACTTTCTTTATTTGATTGACTAGGAACAACTAATTTACGATCGGTTAGTGTATATGAGCAAGAGTTGGAGTAGGAGGTTGTATATTGGGAAAAAATGGCATGGTGGGTCTTGTAGAGATATTTATAGATTGGATAAGGTTATTCTCAACCTTAATGTTAATATCATAGGGCTCAGGTATGTTTTCTCCTCCCATAGATTGAATCATTAAAGATATATCACTATTTAAGGATTTTAGATAGTAGAGTAAGGCATAGTTTAGAGTGGGACTCATAAGAGATGGAATCGTATCCCATGTTTTTTGAAACCTAGAATTTAAGTCTTGCATAAAATCTTATGGGGCTTTCTTGATGGTAGTTAATTTCTCAGCTAAATATAAATGGTCTCCCTTGTCCTCAAACCTCTTACTAAATTTATCTCCCAATTCTTCCCATCAATAAATTGAGTTATATATCACTTTAAATCCTTTCCCTTAGAAATGATTACTAATAGCCTAATGGAAGCATTCTATTGAGTGATATTATGGATATTACATAAATTAGACATATCTCTAGTTTACTTAATGAGAGTAATAGTATTTTCTGCACTAAAGTAAGGGACACTATTAAGGGTTTCCAGCAGCATATCATAATATTGCATAAGGTTTAAAGGAGATCCATAATTTATGTCCACCAAAGGTAGCTTTCCATATATTCTAATAGCTTTAGAAAAACATGGATTATATTTGAAATGGAGTTTCCTTCTAGGATTCTTTGTATAAGGAAGAGTATAAAGGAATCTCTTTCTCTTGACTGAAAATATAGGTATACTAGCAAACTCAAAGGGAACACCTTTAGAATTTGACCTTATAGTTACCTTCGGCATGAAAATTGACTTACTAGTCAGCAACCGAGAGGTAAAAACTTGTTGGAGTTACTATATGTTTCATGAAGGAGGTTATTAAAAGTGTAACTTTATCAAGACCATCTTCAATAAATGAAAACCTTGTTAAAATTTTATCCCACTAGGCACAATAGAACTATTATCACTCTAATTTTCACCCCTAGGAAGGTTGTTCAAGCCTTCCTAATTAGATGATATCTTTGAATCACTTCTTGGTTGTGGGTGGCCGAGTTGGTGAAGTGAATATCTAGGTTGGAATAGCTCCTTTCATGCTTCACACATAACTAAAACTAACCTACTACAATTGCAAACAAAATGGATAGAAAAGGAATAAAACTATTAATAAAACATGGAGTTCATACAACAAATATAGTTACTTCTACTTATCAATGCTTTCCCTATGAAAATATAAGGTTATAATATGAATTTAAAAACTTAAAGATATCTCCTCCCACACAAGCATTTTTATATGAATGTTATGGATAGTATAACAAATGAGGTGGTGAATCAAGATACCTACAAGAAGACCATAATGTTATTTCAACACTTGAACTTAACAAACCATTTATACACTTCATATGACCTATGGAAATATGACTAACTCACATTAAGGCATGAATAGAAAGGACAAATGCAAGGAAATATTAAAATTATATCTAATATTAATAAAAAATGCATCTGAAAGTCACTAAATGGAAGACCTAGAAAGTATAACTCAACTTGCGTTTTATTTTGAAGGTGATAATAAGTGTCAATTTTGGTATGGTTTGACCATACACTTTTAGAGGTTACATCAAATTCATTTCAAGGTCTTATTTATAAAATAAAAAAAATGGGAGAGAGAGATAGGACAAAGAGATAACTCATTAACTATCCTTCATCATAAACTTAGTTATAAAATAGAAATAAAATGACACAAAGTCTCTTTAGAATATGTTGTCATCTTGTTCTTTAACCTTCTAGGGAATTTGTTGGTGAAATTATTCATAACGACTACTGTGGAATATTATTTTGGAAGATTGATTCTTTTTCAATTTAAGTACATCGCCTTAGACATACACATGTGATTCTTTGAGGGTAGTTACACATTGTCTAATTGACACTTTTTATAGTTGATAAGCTTCTAATCGAACCCATGCCTCTTAAAATGCTTCTCCTTTGTGTGATATTTTAATTTAAACTTGATGGATTTATTTCTTACTCTCTCTTGATATCACCATCTAACTTTGAAATTATGATCTAATTGTGTGGTTTAGAGACCTCCATCATGGATTGATACTGCATATAGGTATTTTAGTAGTTCAAAGAGGCATTGTATGAGCATTGGTGATCAACTTGTAGTTGATTCTTCACACTTGATTGACAAGAAAGTTTCAAGAGGCATTTATACCTAGAATATTCAAGTGACCTTGAGGGTCAAGAAAGTAATTTTTTATTCTATTTCATGACTTTTAAAATCTTACATACGTGACATTATAGGCTCATTAAGGTTTTTTGAAACTTTATTTTATCTATGAGGTCCTCAAACCAATCTACTTTATACATTCCTGATGAAATAGTATTTGTTAAATAATTTTACCCTTAGGTCATATTAATTAAAACCCCCTACATTTTAAATCTTTCTTAGGGCCCCCTAGGTTTGGAATTATCCACCATGGTCGTTAATGAGGTCATACAATGTGTTTTAATATTTTGTCATTTTGTCTAGTTGGTTTCAAGTTAGTTTATGTCACCTTTTGAGTAATTTTTATAGAATGTATAGTTTTTGCACAAGAGGAAAAGTGTATCAAGAGGTTATCTAATGTACGATGTTATAGATAGGTCTCAGACAACAGTTTTGAAACTAAAAAAATGTAGGTTCAACGTCCAAGAAAGGAGATCAACTATAAATAGGGTATTTTTAGTTAGTTGTAAAAAGTATATAAATAATAATGCACATGGCGAGGGTTTTGTAAGGTGTTTTCATAGCTCTATAGGTTTTTCCTAGTCTAAATAGGCTTTGAAAAATCTAAATTTGAACAAAACTAGTTTCTCTTTCCTATAGCTCCCTTCGGCAGGTCAAAAAGGTCAAACAATTTTCATTTAGTATGAATAGTAGAAGCAAATTTGGAGTTAATGAATTTGTTTGATGAATATAGTACTTATGACCCTCCATTTAATGGTCAATTTATTCATATTAATGGTATGTATGGTATGAACACTAAACCACCTACATAACTGTAATGACTTCAATTTCCTTATTTCATTGGTTTGGTCTATTTGAATCATATGGTTTGCATAGTATTTCAGAGCATGTTCATATTTTCAAGTTGTTTTCAACTAGTATTGAACATGTTAACATGAGAAGATAAGCATGAGTATATCTTGTGTACAAGGAGTGAACACCAATGGTCTACATAATATGTTTTAGTAGTTACAATGTGTTTCGTCTTCTGAGAAGGGCTTAAAATCAAGGTAATCCATTGGTGTCAATCCCTTAGGGCATGAATGATCATATTCTCCATTCAAAGTTTTATCTCAAAATAATCATTGATATAAGGTAAATCCTTATAGTTTAATGGTCTTGAAACATGCACCTACAAGTTGCTACATCGAAACTAGTCACATCCAAACCTAAAATGGAGACCAACACATATTTGAAAACATTGGAGCTTATTTTCACACCTCAATAAAATTCATGAGTCAAGAAAAGATCATTATGTGGGTGATGATACCATTACCTACAACTATAAGTATATGGAGAGATACAAAATTGAAAAATTTATAGAGGAGATGATTTACCATAATCTTAGTAAAATAGGATTTTGCCTCACAAAGTAGCATCTTATGTTGAATGTTAGTGAAGTCTTGGTAGGTCTATGTTGCTTCTTTATTGGAGCCTAGACCTATAAATAATATATAATTAGAAGAGGAAATTATTAGGTCAAGAGAAAAGGATGGTAAACTAGGGTTTTAATTAAGTCAAATTTATGATGGAAACACTCATAAAATATAGTGCCTTTGAGCCCAAATGAATGTGTAGCTTGTAAGTGACCTATGGTCTTGATGGTAATGGTATGAGAGCATTGTTTCAAGGCATGAGATCTATTCACACATGTATAAAATGGTCTAATGACTTGAAGAGGAACCAAATAATTGAAACAAAATATTTAAGTATATATAACCACATATAGGAGTATCTCATATTCCATAAATACCATCTATATTTTGGTTCATGCTGTAGACCTACAATATTTCGATGGTGAAAGATGATTGCATGATCTTAAGGTATGAAATGAGCTCAAATAAGCATGATATGATCGAAATGAAATTAGAGGGAATCAAAAGTGTCTAATGTAGTTTTCGAACACTAATCAACACCAATAGAAATCTATTGGTTTCTCCTAAATACACATATATGGTTTACCATTGTAGACATCATAATTCCTAACACCATTTATGTTGAAATTGTCAATCTTACTCAAATTTCACTCAAATGCATATTTTCGGTCAAAATACATAAAACATCCTAAATGGTTCAAAATTGTCACTTAAAAGTGCCATTTTAGGTCAAAGTATCCCTAAATAGGGCAATGTATTTTATGGGCGAGCTAACTTTGATGAGATCATTTCAATTCAAAATGACTATTTCACCATTTGTTGCTCTAGATCACTCTTTTTCTTCTGATTCATTGGTATACATCACATACCTTTGTTATTTATTATTGGAAACATCCTAAATGGGAATACAGTTCCAATGCATCTAACATCACCTTCTGATTCTTCTCGGGTCAAATAATGACCTAGTAATATGACTTTATAATCATTTTGATTAATCGAGGGCCAATTTTCAAGTAATTACACAAATGTTGATTAACCTTGTTTAATTCTAATCAATCCAAATAAATAGCTTATGTGTATTTTCAATCAGAGTTTTTGAATATTTCTTTTTTAAAATTGATTCCTATTATTTGCGTCACCTAGTGACATCATTTATGGGGTGGCATCCATCAAGCCATAAGTGCATAGAATATCAAGATTATGGGTCACCCATGCCTAGTTAATTCCTCTCATGCCTCTTAAATTACACTTATTCAAAGGTCATGATGAAGAAAATTATGGCTTTAATTCTAAATATTAGGATTATCCATGGCCACACATCTCAATCTTGAGATGGACGATCATTGTTGATCCTGACCAATCTCAAAAATTTATAAATTGAAAAGCCATGGACATCATTTCTAAGATATTTTGGTACAAGGTTATTATGCTCAAATATCTTTAAAGCTTAAATATTGTAAATTTATAATGCTAAATTATTTCCACAAAGCTTCATTGATAGGATAGTTTAACGATTTATAATCAAAAGCCTAGGTTTTATGGAGTGTTCTTGAGGCATTGGAGGAGCTTATCACCATTGTTGACAAAGACAAGGATGCTTGATCAAGGGATAACATATTTTTGAGCCACATGGATATGGTGAATCCATTTGGGAAGGTAATATGGTGCTGCTTTCATTCATTTATTCCTTTCTATCATTTGTAATTCCCATAGAATAGATATGCTTGGTTAGTTAGTTCTTTATGCATATTTTATTATTTATGGACTAGTTCTTGACTAACTTGCTTTGTAATCCTCTCTACATCTTGGTACACTTGGTGGGATTAGACACATCTCACACCTAAACAATACCCCATTTTGCAATACCCTTGTTAGGATTTCAATGATTATTCTTAGCACATTTTGGTCATTATTTCCTTGGTATGCTTTGAGGTTAAAACTCATTTATTTTTTCATAAGCCATGTGAAAATCACGTATTTGAGTTAAAAAGGGTAGCATTATACTACCCAAATCATGTGAAATATTTTTTGCCTCTAAGTCTTTAAAACATAACAATTGACCACATCATTTGAGCATGCTTACATAGTTAGGCTGCTCAATTTATTTAAAGACCTATTTCACCCAATATAAAAACCACTTGTTTAAAACCATTTTGTGTATACCATTTGCACCTTTATCTTATTCCATCATGCTATCCAATTTTATCTACCTTATTTGGTCAAATCTTAGTTTTCAACATTTAGTTTTCAATTAGCATCATTACATTTGGATCCAAACATTGATTGATTTCTATTTAAGCCTCAATTCATAGGGTTGGTACATAGATATTTTTATTTTGACTTTCATAGCTTTGGTTAAATGATTACCAAATTTTGAACACTATTGATTATTATTTTTTTCAAATACCTATCCCCATCAACTTTTATGACTTGGTTTGGTAAAACACAACCTTTCTTCAAAAACCTTTGATGTTAGATATTTGACATTAAGTTGTTTTATGCCAAATTTTGGCACAAACTACTTTTGAGATGTAGCTTCAGTCTTTCAACCAAGATTAAACCTTTTGTATTTTAAACATCTCTTTTTAGAGTTTGTATAACTTCAATTATTGTAATTTTCAAAGATTTCTTCATTAAATGCAGATATGTCTAGCTACACTTGTGGTGCAGTCATGGATAAACCAACTTATGATAGAATGACTACACAAAATGACTTTTATGACTTTAGTAAAGACCCTTATGTTGACAATATGGTTTGTGAGACAAATTTATATCCTCCTCAAGAAAATTAATCATGGGAACACAAACAAGATCCAACTTATGATCCAATGATTCTTGATAAAACAAGAAAACAAAAAATACTTGTATTGAGAAGATGCGATTGTTCAACTATTAGAGGTGGCACAAGATTGTGCTAGCTAAATTGCTTTACATAACTACTTTAGAAGATGTTCATAATGATCATGAGACATAATAGAGATCATAATTGGTCAAGGTATGGAAAGTGTTCAAGCTTATAACATGTTTGAGACACAACAAATAATATGCATCTCAAAGAGAAAAATTGAAAATGGAATGAAAAATGTGTTCAGAGTGCCAAGAGTTCAAAGCCTTCACTATTAGGATTCATGAAAATTGGACCAAGGTAGTATAAAATGTGTTCAAGGTAAGATAAAAGGGTAGGTCGAAATTATGACACCATAAGTTGCCCTCGAGTCAGGGGTCTTATAGATAATGGTTCAAAGTTGTTCATGCCTAGAACCTCTTAAGGTGTATGATGTTTATGGGCTCTAAAATTTCTTCACCATCTAGTTTAGCCAATAGATATGCTCCTAAAACATAGTTTGCTAGGACAATATATAGTCTTAACCAATTAGGCTAAAATTTGTCTTTATTTTTGGGTTCAAAATTATTGTTCTTTTGGTCATCTTTTTATAACTCTAAAATATTTATTTAACAATTTAAAACTCTTGCAAATTGATTTTCTAACTTATTTTTCAATTTTTGGTTACCATGATTTTTACACAATCATTGACATCGGCAAAAATAATGACATTGGTTACTTGGCTTAACTAACATTGGGTATCAGAATTGATATCAGCTAGATCTCGATTAGCCTTAACTGATGTTAATGGTAATAACCGATGTCGATCTCTCTATTTTAAAAAAAAACATAGACTGAGACCTACTTCTTCAAAGTTTGTTGTTTCAAACTCAAAATAGCTTCAAAGATGAAGGACATGCTAATAATTTTTCTATAGGACCAAGTTTGAAATTTGCTAAGAACATGTTTAAATCACCTTTGCAAGCTTAAAAATCATTTAGCAATCTTGTTTAACTAAGATATCTGTAGTGTCTAGACTTAGAGATGTTATACTATTAGTGTGTTTATTTCATTTTGTTTGTCATTTGGGAACTAACACCATACTAACCATCCTCTCTTGAGTCAAATTCCTAGATCATATAATGGCACACCTGAGACCAAGGGGTCAAATGAAAACCACAAAACATTTCATGTGGGCCTAAAATTGAACACACTTGTCGATTCTTGTTTGCAATAGTTGTTTAGTTAGATTTTGTTTGACAAAAAGATGAGTGTTTCATGTATTCTCTTCCATTTGTCCCCTATAGGGAACCCTTGGAATCAAAAGTGTCATTCCTATTACAAATAGCCTAGTGTAAGGCTTATAAAGAATGTCACCTAAAGCACTCCCCAAAAACTCACCAAAGTTTGGGTGATCTTGAAAATGACCCTAAAGTCTTTCTATTTTATGCTTTCATTATGTTCATGCAAACTTGGCTTGCAATGGGGATGTCAATACCTCCTCTGGGTTATTTAGGGAAGCTTTGACCTATGGTTTCACCTCTCAACATTGACTTCATTTGAATCCTTTGGAGTTGCACATGGGATGTATATATATTCAGACATCACACTACACTAAGTGATTAGCAGGATGTAGTGGTTGTAGAAGGGAATAGACCTTTTTATAACTAGATAATGCCACAGTGACCCAATTTTTTTGCTTGTCTTTTGCATCGTTTGACATTAAAGTCATTGTGTAATTGATTCCCCTAGAACAATCAAAACCTTGAAAGTTTAGTTAACCCCATTTTTCCATACCCTTGCTAGGATTTTGATGATTATACTTAGTACATTGTGGTCATTATGTGCTTGGTATGCTTTAAGGTTAAAACTTGTTTTTTTTGTTAATAACCCATGTCAAAATCATGAATTTGAGTTAACAAGGGTAGTGGTATGGTTCCCAAATCATGTCAAATATTTTTTGCATTTGAGTCTTTGAAAAAAAATAATTGACCACATCATTCAAGCATGTTTATGTCGTTACTCTGCACCATTTGTTTCAAGACTTATTGCACCCTTTATCAAAAACCACTTGATTCAAAACATTTTGTGTATACCATTTGGACCTTTATCTTGTGTTGTCATGTTATCTAATCTTGTTTAGCTTATTTGGTCAAATCTTAGTTTTCAATATTGAGTTTTCAATTAGCCTTGTTAAGTTTGGATCCAAAAATTGATTGATTTCTATTTGGACCTCAATTAGTGGGTGTCATACACATATTTTTTTTTTTTAGGTTTCATGCTTCGGTTAAATGATTACCCGATTTCTAAAAACTATTGATTCTTTGTTTGTTAGAATGCCTATCCTCATCTATTTTTATGACTTTGCTTGGGAAAACACAACCTTTCTTCAAAAACCTTTGATGTTAGATATCTGACATTAGGTTGTTTTATGAAAAATCTTGGCATAAAATACTTTTGAGATGTAGCTTCACTCTCTCAATAAAGATTGAACCTTTTGTCTTTTAAACAAAACTTTTCAGAGTTTGCAAAACTTGAAGTCTTTTCATTTTTAGAGCTTTCTTCATTAAATGCAGATATATCTAGCTACACTTATAGTGCAGTCATGGATAAACTAGGTTAACATAGAATGAACACACAAAATGAGATTTATGACTTAAGTCAAGACCCCTATGGTGACAATATGGTTTGTGAGACAAATTTCTATCCACCACAAAAAAATCAGTCATGGGAACATAGTCAAGATCCATGTTATGATCCAAGTTATGATCTAACAGTTCTTGACAAAATAAAAAAACAAAAACTACTTGTACTAAGAAGATGCAATTGTTGATGTGTTAGAAGTGGCACAATATTGTCGTAGATGAACTGATTTGTCAAACTATTGTTGAGGATGTTCATAATGGTCATGAGACATAATCAAGATCATAATTGGTCAAGGGAAAAAAAGTGTTCAAGCTTATAACATGTCTGAGACATAAAAAAGAATATCAATCTCTAAGAGAGCAGTCTAGAAATGGATGAAGAATGTATTCATAGTGCCTAGAGTTTAAAGCCTTTATTTTTAGTATAAATTAAAAGTGGACGAGGGTAGTATAAACTGTTTTCAATGTAAGATAAAAGGGTGGGTCAAAATTAAGACAACATAATTTACCCCCAAGTTAGGGGTCTTATAGACAATAGTTCAAAGTTGTTCATGTGTAAAACCTCTTAAGGTGTATGATGTTCATGGGATTTGAAAGTTCTTCACCATCAGGTTTAGCCAATCATTATGCTCCTAATCCATAGTTTCCTCTAACAATATATGGTCCTAACCAACTAGGCTAAAATTTGCCATTCTTTTAGGGTTCAACATTCATATTATTATGGGTATTTTTTTACAACTTTAAATTATTTATTTAAGCTTTAAAAACTCGTGTATATTGATTTTATAACTTTATTTTAACACTTTTGGTTGCCATGGTTTGCACATAATAACTGAAATTGATAGAAATACTGATATATATTACATGGCCTAATTGAAATCAGTTAGGAGAACCGACATTAGCTAGATCTCAGTTAGCCATAACCGATGTCGATGGTAATAAATTATATTGATCAGTATGTTTTTTTCTAAAAACAAAGACCCAGACCTAATTATTCAATGTTTATTGTTTCAAACTCAAAAAATCTTCAATGATAAAGGACATGCTAATAATTTTATTGTAGGATGAAGTTTAAAATTTGCTTAAAACATTTTCAAATCACCTTTGCATGCTTAAAAATTGATTAGGAACTCTTTTTTGGTGTTTAAAAAGATTTTTTAGATGTTTTTGGTGAATGTTTTCAAAGTTAGAAACTAAGACCAAGGGGTTAAATGCACACCACCAAACATTTCATTTGGGTTTATTCAAAGTTTGAAACTAAGAGTAAGGGGTCAAATACACACCACAAACTATTTAATTTGGGTTTAAAATTGAACACACATGTCGATCCTTATTTCCAATAGTTATATATTTGTATTGTTTTTGGCAAATAGAGTAATGTTATGTAGATGGTCTTTCATTTGTCCCCTATAGGGAACCCTTAGACCGAAAAGCATCATTCCTATTGTAAATAGCCTAGTCTAAGGCTTAGAAAGAATGTTGCCTAAACCACTCCCCAGAAACTCACTAAATTTTGGCTGACCTTAAAAATGACCCTAAAGTCTTTTTATTTTATGCTTTCTTTATTTTCATGCAAACTTGGCTTACAAGGGGGGCGCCATTACCTCCCGTCAGTTCTTTAGGGAAGCTTTGACCCATAGTTTCACCTCCTATCATTGACTTCATTTGACTCCTTTGGGGTTGCACATGGGATGTATCTACATTTAAACATCGCACTACACTGAGTGAATCCTAGCATGTAGTGGTTGTAAAAAGGACTAAGCCTTTTTACAACTAGCCAATGCTATGGTCACCCAATTTTTATGCTTTTCTTTTGCATCATTTGACATGAAAGTCATTGTGAAATTGATTCCTTTAAAATTATCAAAAACTTGCTAGTTTACTTAACCTCATTTTTCCATACCCTTGGTAGGATTTGAATGATTATACTTAGTACATTATTGTCATTATTTGCTTGGTATGCTTTGATGTTAAATATTGTTTGTTTGTTCATAAGCCATGTCAAAATCATGTATTTGATTTAATAAGGGTAGTGTTATGCTACCCAAATCATGTCAAATATTTTTTACCTTTGAGTCTTTGAAACATAACAATTGACCACATCATTCGAGCATGCTTATGCCGTTAGCATGCTCAATTTGTTTCAAGACTAGTCTTACCCTATATCAAAAACCACTTCTTTAAAATGATTTTATGTATACCATTTGAACCTTTGGCTTGTGTCATCATGCTATCCAATATTGTCAAGCTTATTTAGTCAAATCTTAGTTTTCAACATTGAGTTTTCAATTAGCCTTATTAATTTTGGATCCAAATGTTGATTGATTTTAGTTTAGGCCTCAATTCATGGGGTTGGTACACATTTTTTTTTGGGTTGCATAGCTTCAGTTAAATGATTACCTAATTTTAAATACTTTTAATTGTTTGTTTGTTCGAATGCCTATCTTAATCAGTTTTCATGACTTTGTTTAGGAAAACACAACCTTTATTCAAAAACATTTGATGTTATATATTTGATGTTAGGTTATTTTATGCCAAATCTTGGCATAAACTACATTTGAGATGTAGCTTCACTCTTTCAACCAAGATTGAACCTTTTTTCTTTTAAACACCATTTTTTATAGTTTAAAAAACTTTAAGGCTTTTTATTTTTGAAGCTTTCTTCATTAAATGTAGATATGTCTAGCTACACTTATGGTGCAGTCATGCATAATCCAACGTATGATAGAATGACCACACAAAATGACTTTTATGAATTTAGTCAAGACCCCTATGGTGGCAATATGGTTTGTGAGTTAAATTTTTATCTACCTCACAAAATTGAGTCATGAGAACATAGTCAAGATCCAACTTATGATCCAATAGTTCTTGATAAAATAAGAAAGAAGAAAATACTTATACTAAGATGTGGTTGTTCACCTTTTAGAAATAGCACAATATTATCCTGACTGAACTCCTTTATAGAACTACTACTGCAGATGTTCATAATACTCATGAGACATAATCAAGATGATAATTGGTGAAGGGACAAAAAGTCTTCAACCTTATAAAATGTGTGCGACATAACAAAAAATATGCATCTCAAAGATATATATCTAGAATGGGATGAAGAATGTGTTTAGAGTGTAATGAGTTCAAAACCTTTACTAATGGGATTCACGAAAAGTAGACCAGGGTAGTATAAAATGTGTTCAAGGTAAGATAAAAGGGTGGGTTAACATTATGCCCCCAATTCAGGGGTATTATAGACAATGGCTCAAAGTTGTTCATGTGAAGAACCACTTAAGGTGTACGATGTTCATGTGCTCTAAAATTTCATCATCATTAGGTTTAGCCAATCGATATGCTCCTATTCCATAGTTTGTTGTGACAATATATGGTCCTAAACAAATAGGCTAAAATTTGCCTTTGTCTTTGGGTTCAATATTCATATTCTTCTTGTTCTCTTTTTACAACTGTAAAGTATTTATTTTATCCTTTAAAACTCTTAAAAATTGATTTTATAATTTTATTATGCCATTTTTAGTTACCACAATTTTTACATAGTAACTAACATTGGCATAAATATCGACATCAGCTAGTTCTCAGTTAGCCATAACCAACGTTGGTGGTAATAACCGATGTTGATCATTGTGTTTTTTTTTAAAACATAGACTGAGACCTACTTATTCAATTTTTTTTTTTCAAACTCAAAAGAGCTTCAAAGCTGAAGGACATGCTAATAATTTTTCTGTAGGACCAAGTTTGAAATTTGCTCAAAACATGTTTAAATCACCTTTGCATGCTTAAAAAAAGATTAGGAACCTTGTTTCAGTATTTAACAAAGAATTTGTAGATGTTTCTGGTGAATGTTTTCAACATTTGAAATTAAGACCAAGGGGTGAAATGCACACCACCAAACATTTTATTTGGGTTTTTTCAAAGTTTGAAACTAAGACCAAAGGGTCAAATGCACACCACCAAACATTTCATTTGGGTTTATAATTGAACACACATGTCAATTCTTATTTCCAATAATTTTTTAGTTATATTCTATTTTGAAAAGAGAGGAATGTTATGTGTATGATCTTTCATTTGTCCCTTATAGGGAACCCTTAGACTCAAAAGTGCCATTCCTATTGTAAATATCCTAGTCCCAGGCTTAGAAAGAATGTTTCCTAAACCACTCCCCAAAAACTCACTAAAGTTTGGGTGATCCTTAAAATGACCCTAAAGTCTTTCTATTTTATGGTTTATCTATTTTCATGCAAACTTGGCTTGCGAGGGGAATGTCATTACCTCCCGTGAGTTCTTTAGGGAAGCTTTGACTGATGTTTTCACCTCCTGACATTGACTTCATTTGACTCCTTTAGAGTTGCACATGAGATGTATCTGCATTTGAACATCGTACAACACTAAGCGAACTATAAGATGTAATGGTTGTAAAAAGGACTAGACATTTTTACAACTAGCTAATTCTATGTTCAATCAATTTTTTTGCTTGTCTTTTGCATCATTTAACATGAAAGTCATTGTCAAATTCATTCCTTTAAATGATAAAAACCTTGCTATTTTAGTTAACTTCATTTTTCCATACCCTTGCTTGGATTTGAATGATTATACTTAGTACATTTTGGTCATTATTTGATTGGTATGCTTTGAGGTTAAAACTTGTTTATTTGTTCATAAGCCATGTCAAAAACATGTATTTGATTTAACAAGGGTAGTGTTATGCTACCCAAACCATGTCAAATCTTTTTTACCTTTGAGTCCTTGAAACATAATAATTGACCACATCATTCAAGCATGCTTATGTCGTTAGCATGCTCAATTTGTTTCAAGACTAGTTTCACCCTATATAAGAAACCTCTTCTTCCAAACCATTTTTTATATACCATTTGGACCTCTTTCTTGTGTCATCATGTTATCCAATCTTGTCAAGCTTATTTTCTCAAATATTATTTTTCAACATTAAGTTTATAATTAGCCTTATTAAGTTTGGATCGTAACATTGATTGATTTCAGTTTACGCCTCAATTCATGCGGTTGGTACACATATTTTTTTCTTTTGGGTTACATAGCTTCAGTTAAATGATTACCCAATTTTGAACACTATTGATTGTTTGTTTGTTTGAATGCCTATCTTCATCATTTTTTGTGACTTTGTTTAGGAAAACACAACCTTTGTTTAAAAATATTTGATGTTAGATATATGATGTTAGGTTATTTTATGCCAAATCTTATCATAAACTAATTTTGAGATGTAGCTTCACTCTTTCAACCAAGATTGAACCTTTTGTATTTTAAACATCACATTTTAGAGTTTACAAAACTTTAAGGCTATTTATTTTTGAAGCTTTCTTCATTAAATGCAGATATGACTAGCTACACTTATGGTGCAATCATGGATAAACCAAATTATGATAGAATGACAACACAAAATGACTTTTATGACTTTAGTCAAGACCCCTATGGTGGCAATATGGTTTATGAGATAGTTTGTTATCCACCTCACAAAACTGAGTCATGAGAACATAGTCAAGATCCAACTTATGATCCAATAGTTCTTGATAAAATAAGAAAGTAGAAGATACTGATATTAAGATGTGGTTGTTCACCTATCGAAAGTGGCACAAGATTATCCTAGCTGAAATCTTTTATAAAACTACTAATGCAAAAGTTCATAATACTCATGAGACATAATCAATATGATAATTAGTCAAGGGACAAAAAGTATTCAAGCTTATAACATGTCTGAGACATAACAAAGAATATGCATCTCGAAGAGAGAAATCTAGAATGGGATGAAGAATGTGTTTAGAGTGCAAAGAGCTCAAAATTTTTACTATTGGGATTCATGAAAAGTGGACCAGGGTAGTATGAAATGTGTTCAAGGTAAGATAAAAGGGTGGGTCAAAATTATGATAGCACAAGTTGCCACCAATTTAGGGGTCTTATAGTTAATGGTTCAAAGTTGTTCATGTGTAGAACCTCTTAAGGTGTATGATGTTCATAGGCTCTGAAAGTTTCATCATCATTAGGTTTAGCCAATCAATATGCTCCTGATCAATAATTTGCTGTGATAATTTATGGTCCTAACAAATTAGGCTAAAATTTGCCTTTCTTTTTGAGTTCAATATTCTTGTTCTTCTTGTTCTCTTTTTACAATTCTAAAATATTTATTTAATCCTTTAAAAATCTTGAAAATTGATTTTATAAATTTATTTTGCAATTTTTGGTTGCCACAATATTTACACAGTACACAACATTGGCAGAAATACCGACATAGTTACTTGGCTTAATGGATGTCAGTACATAGAACTGACATCAGCTAGATCTCAGTTAACCATAGCCAATGTTGGTGATAATAACCAATGTCGGTCATTGTGCTTTTTTAAGAAACATATACCAAGACCTACTTCTTCAAAGTTTGTTGTTTCAAACTCAAAAGAGATTCAAAGCTGAAGGACATGCTAATAAAATTTTTTTAGGACCAAGTTTGAAATTTTCCCTAAACATGTTTAAATCACCTTTGCATGCTTAAAAATCAATTAGGAACCTTGTTTTGGTGTTTAACAAAGAATTTTTAAATGTTTTTGGTGATTTTTTTCAAAATTTACAACTAATACCAAGCGGTCAAATGAACACCAGCAAACATTTCATTTGGATTTAAAATTAAACACACTTGTCGATTCTTATTTTCAATAGTTGTTTAGTTATACTTTGTTTGGTAAAGAGAAGAATTTTGCTTTTATGCTCTTCCATTTGTCCCCTATAGGGAACCCTTGGAATCAAAAGAACCATTCCTATTAAAAGTAGCCTAGTTGAAGGCTTAAAATGAACGCCACCTGAATCACTCTCCAAAAACTTGCCAAAGTTTGGGTGATCTTGAAAATGACCCTTAAGTCTTTCTATTGTATGCTTTCTTTGTTTTCATGCAAGCTTGACTTGCAAGTGGGATGCCATTACCTACCAAGAGTTATTTAGTGAAGCTTTGAATCAAGTTTCACCTCTTGGCATTGACTTCATTTGACTCCTTTGGAGTTGCACATGGGATGTATTTGCATTTGGACATCGTACTACACTGAGAGAATAGCAAAATGTAGTGGTTGTAAAAAGGACTAGACATTTTTACAACTAGCAAATGTCACAGTCACCCAATTTCCATTCTTGTCTTTTGCATCATATGACGTGAGAGTCATTTTACAATTTATTACCATAAAATGATTGAAACCTTACTAGTTTAGTTAACCCCATTTTTCCATACCCTTGCTAGGATTTGGATGATTATACCTAGTACATTTTGTTAATTATTTGCTTGGTATGCTTTTAGTTTTAATTTTTTTTGTTTGTTCATAAGCCATGTTAAAATCATGTATTGGATTTAATAAGGGTAGTATTCTGCTACCTAAATCATATCAAATATTTTTTTCCTTTGGTTCTTTGAAACATAACAATTGACCACATCATTTGAGCATGCTTACACCATTAAGTTGATCAATTTATTTCAAAACTTGTTTCTCCATGTATAAAAAACCACTTGATTCAAAATATTTATTGTATACCAATTGGACTTTTGTCTTGTGCCATCATGCTATCCAATCTTATTTAGCTTATTTGATCAAATCTTAAGTTTTAATGATGAGTTTTCAATTAGCCTTGTTAAATTTGGATCCAAACATTGATTGATTTATGTTTAGGCCTTAATTAGTGGGGTTGGTACACATATTTTTCTCTTTTAGGTTGCATAGCTTTGGTTAAATGATTACCCAATTTTGAACACTATTTATTTTTTTTTGTTAGAATGCTTATCGTCATCAAGTTTTATGACCTTTTTTTGGGAAAATAGAACCTTTCTTCAAAAACCTTTGATGTTAGATATTTGACATTAGGTTGTTTTATGAAAAATCTTAGAACAAACTACTTTTGAGATGTAGATTCACTCTCTTAATAAATATTGAACCTTTTGCCTTTTAAACATCACTTTTCAGAGTTTGTAGAACTTGAATTCATTTAGTTTTCAGAGATTTCTTCATTGAATGTAGATATGTCTAGCTGCACTTATAGTTTAGTCATGGATAAACCAACATATCATAGAATGAACACAAAATGACTTTCATGACTTAAGTCAAGACCCCTATGGTGATAATATGGTTTGTGAGATAGATTTATATCCACCTCAAAAAAAATAGTCATGGGAACATAGTAAGATCCATGTTATGATCCAACTTATGATCCAACAGTTCTTCACAAAACAAAAAAACAATAAATACTTGTACGTGTTAGAAATGGCACAAGATTGTCCTAGATTTATTGCTTTGTAAAACTATTGGTAAGGATGTTCATAATGCTCATGAGACATAATCATGATCATAATTGGTCACGGGACAAAAAGTTTTCAAGCTTACAACATGTTCGAGACATAACAAAAAATATGGATCTCGAAGAGAGCAATCCAGAATGGGAAAAAGAATGTGTTCATAGTGCCAAGAGTTCAAAGCCTTTACTATTAGTATTAATGAAAAGTGGACTAGGGTAGTATAAACTGTGTTCAAGGTAAGATAAAATGGTGGGTCAAAATTAAGACAACACAATTTATCCCCAAGTTAGGGGTCTTATACACAATAGTTCAAAGTTATTCATTTGTAAAACCTCTTAAGGTGTATGATGTTTATGGGCTCTGAAAGTTATTCACCATTAGGTTTAGCCAATCGATATGCTCCTAATCCATAATTTGTTGTGACAATATATGGTCCTAACCAATTATGCTAAAATTTGCCTTTCTTTTTGGGTTCAGCATTCAGGTTCTTTTGGTTCTTTTTCTGCAACATTAAAATATTTATTTAAGATTTAAAAAATCTTTTAAATTGATTTTCTAGCTTTATTTTACCACTTTTGGTTGCCATGGTTTGTACAGAATAACTGACATTGACAGATATACCGACATTAGTTACATGGCTTAACTGACATAAGTTAGGATAACCAACATCAGCTAGATCTTAGTTAACCATAACTGATGTCGATGGTAATAAATTATATTGATCAATGTGTTTTTTCTAAAAACAAAGTACTAGACCTACATCTTCAAATTTTGTTTTTTCAAACTCAAAATTTCTTCAATGCTAAATGACATGCTAACAATTTTGTTGCGTGACCAAGTTTAAAATTTGCTCAAAACATGTTTAAATCACCTTTTCATGCTTAAAAATCGATTAGGAACCTTGTTTTGGTGTTTAATAAATAATTTTTAGATGTTTTTGGTGAATTTTTTCAAAGATTGAAACTAAGACCAAGCGGTCAAATGCACACCACCAAACATTTCATTTGTGTTTAAAATTGAACACACATGTCGATTCTTATCTCTAATACTTGTTTAGTTATATTTTGTTTGGCAAAGAGAGGAATGTTATGTGTATGCTCTTTCATTTGTCCCCTATAGGGAACCCTTGGACTCAAAAGCATCATTTGTATTTTAAATAGCCTAGTCTAAGGCTTAAAAAGAATGCTGCTTAAACCACTTCCCAAAAACATGCTAAAGTTTAGGTGATCTTAAAAATGACCCTAAAGTCTTCATATTTTATTCTTTCTATTTTTCATGCGAACTTGGCTTGTGAGGGGGATGTCACTACCTTCTGTGAGTTCTTTAGGGAAGATTTGACCCACAATTTCACCTCTCGTCATTGACTTCATTTGACTCCTTTGTAGTTAAACATGGGATGTATCTGTATTTGAACATCGCACTACAGTGACCTTTTTATTAGACCTTTTTACAACTACCTAATGCTATGGTTACCCAATTTTTGTGCTTTTATTTTGCATCATTTGATGTGAAATTCATTGTGAAAATGATTCCTTTAAAATGATCAAAACCTTGCTAGTTTAGTTAACCTCATTTTTCTATAACCTTGATAGGATTTGAATGATTATACTTAGTAAATTTTGGTCATTATTTGCTTGGTATGTTTTGAGATTAAAACCTATATGTTTGTTCATAAGCCATGTAAAAATCATGTATTTTATTTAACAACTATAGTTTTATGCTACCCAAATCATGTCGAATCTTTTTTGCCTTTGATTCTTTGAAACATAAAAATTAACCACATCATTCGAGCATGCTTATGCCATTATCATGCTCAATTTGTTTCAAGACTAGTTTCACCCTCTATGAAAAACCAATTCTATCAGACCATTTTGTGTATACCATTTGGACCTTTGTCTTGTGTCATCATGCTATCCAATCTTGTCAATCTTATTTGGTCAAATATTAGTTTTCAACATTGAGTTTTCAACTACCCTTATTATGTTTGGATCTAAACATTAATTGATTTCAGTTTAGGCTTCAATTCATGGGGTTGGTACACATTTTTTTCTTTTGGGTTGTATATCTTCAATTAGATGATTTACCAATTTTGAACACTATAGATTGTTTGTTTGTTCGAATGCCTATCTTCATCAATTTTTGTGAGTTTGTCTAGGAAAACACAACCTTTCTTTAAAAACCTTTGATGTTAGATATTTGATGTTAGGTTATTTTATGCAAAATCTTGGCATAAACTACTTTTGAGATGTAGCTTCACTCTTTCAACCAAGATTAAACATTTTGTCTTTTTAACATCACTTTTTAGAGTTTGCAGAAATTTAAGGATTTTTAGTTTCAAATCCTTAATCATTAAATGTAGATATGTCTAGCTACACTTATGGTGCAATCATGGATAAACCAACTTATTATAGAATGACCACACAAAATGACTTTTATGACTCTAGTTAAGACCCCTATGGTGGTAATATGGTTTTTGAGATAGATTTTAATCCACCTCAAAAAAATTATTCATGAGAACACAGTTAAGATCCAACTTATGATCTAACAATTCTTGATAAAATAAGAAAGTATAAAATACTTATACTAAGATGTGGTTGTTCACCTGTTAGAAATGACACATGATTGTCTTGGCTGAACTCCTTTATAAAACTACTACTATAGATGTTCATAGTACTCATGAGACATAATCAAGATGATAATTGGTCAATGGACAAAAAGTCTTCAAGCTTATAACATGTGTGAGACATAACAAAAAATGTGCATCTTGAACAGATAAATCCAGAGTGGGATGAAGAATGTGTTTAGAGTGCAAAGAGTTCAAAGCCTTTACTATTAGGATTCATGAAAAGCAGACTAGGGTAGTATTAAATGTGTTCAAGTTAAGATAAAAGGGTGGGTCAAAATTATGAAAGCCCAAGTTGCCCCCAATTTAGGGGTCTTATAGATAATGGTTCAAAGTTGTTCATGTGTAGAACCTCTTAAGGTGTACGATGTTCATGGGCTCTGAAAGTTCATTGTCATTAGGTTTAGCCAATCAATATGCTCTTGATCCATAGTTTGTTGTGACAATAGATGGTCCTAACAAATCAAGCTAAACTTTACCTTTCTTTTTGTGTTCAGTAATCATGTTCTTCTTGTTCTCTTTTTGCAACTCTAAAATATTTATTTAATCCTTTGAAACTCTTGAAAATTTATTATATAATTTTTTTTTACCATTTTTGGTTGTAACAATTTTTACATAGTAACCGACATCAGTAGAAATAATGACATCAGTTACTTCACCTAACCAATGTCAGTAAGCAAAATTGACATCAGCTAGATCTTGGTTAGCCCTAACCAACATTTTTTGTAATAACCAATGTCGATCACTGTGCCTTTTTTACAAACATAGATCGAGCCCTAATTCTTCAAAGTTTGTTGTTTCAAACTCAAAAGAGCTTCAAAGATATAGGACATGCTAATAATTTTGATGTAGGACCATGTTTTAAATTTTTTCAAAACATGTTTAAATCACTTTTTCATGAATTTAAATAGATTAGGATCCTTGTTTTGGTGTTTAACAAATAATTTTTAAATGTTTTTGGTAAATTTTTTGAAATTTTGCAGCTAAGACCAAGGGATCAAATGAACAGCACCAAATGTTTCATTTGGGTTTAAAATTAAACACACTTATCGATTCTTATTTACAATAGTTGTTTAGTTATATTTTGTTTGGTAAAGAGAGGAATGTTGCTTATATGCTCTTCCGTTTGTTCCCTATAGGGAACCCTTGGAATCAAAAGAACCATTCCTATTGAAAATATCCTAGTCCAAGGCTTAGAATTAATGTCACCTGAAGCACTCCCAAAAAACACACCAAAGTTTGGGTGATCTTGAAAATGACCCTTAAGTCTTTCTATTTTATGCTTTCTTTATTTTCATACGAATGTGGTTTGCAAGGGAGATGTCATTACCTATCGTGAGTTATTAAGTGAAGATTTGACTCGAGTTTTACCTATTGACATTGACTTCATTTGACTCCTTTTGAGTTGCACATGGGATGTATCTACATTTAGACATCTCACTACACTAAGCAAATAGCAGGGTGTAGTGGTTGTAAAAGGTACTAGACCTTTTTACAACTAGCCAATGTCATAGTCACCCAATTTTCATGCTTATCTTTTGCATCATTTGATGTGAAAGTCATTTTTCAATTTATTCCCATAGAATGATTTAAACCTTGGTAGTTTAGTTAACCCCATTTTCCATACCCTTGCTAGGATTTGGATAATTATACTTAGTACATTTTGGTAATTATTTGTTTGGTATGCTTTGAGTTTAAAACTTATTTGTTTGTTCATAAGACATGTCAAAATCATGTATTTGATTTATAAAGGGTAGTGTTCTGCTACCTAAATCATGTCAAATCATTTATCCCTTTGAGTCTTTGAAACATAATAATTGACCACATCATTTGAGCATGCTTACACCATTAGGTTGATGAATTTATTTCAAGACTTTTTTCTCCCTATATCAAAAACCACTTGATTCAAAACATTTTGTGTATACCATTTGGACCTTTGTCTTGTGTCGTCATGCTATCCAATCTTGTTTAGCTTTTTTGGTCAAATCTAGTTTTCAATGTTGAGTTTTCAATTAGCCTTGTTAATTTTGTATCCAAACATTGATTTTTGTTTTGTTTAGGCCTCAATTAGTTGGGTTGGTACACATATTTTTATTTTTTAGGTTGGATAGCTTTAGTCAAATGATTACACAAATTTGAACTCTATTGATTGTTTTTTATAATGCCTATCCTCATCAGTTTTTGTGACTTTGTTTGTGAAAACACAACCTTTGTTCAAAAACCTTTGATGTTAGATATTTGACGTTAGGTTTTTTAATGAAAAATATTAGCACAAACTAATTTTGAGATGTAGCTTCACTCTCTCAATAAAGATTTAACCTTTTGTATTTTAAACATCACTTTTTAGAGTTTGTATAACTTGAAGTCTTTTTATTTTTAGAGCTTTCTTCGTTAAATAAAGATATGTCTAGCTACACTTATAGTGCAGTCATGGATAAACAAACTTATCATAGAATGAAGACACAAAATGATTTGTATGACTTAAGTGAAGACCCCTATGGTGATAATATGGTTTGTGAGATAGATTTCTATCCACCTCAAAAAAATTACTCATGGGAACATAGTCGAGATCCATGTTATGATCCAACTTATGATCTAACGGTTCTTGACAAAATAAAAAAAAACAATGAATACTTTTAGTGAGAAGATGCAGTTGTTCACATGTCAAAAGTAGCACAAGATTGTCCTAGATGAACTACTTTTTCAAACAGTTGTTGAGGATGATCATAATGCTCATGAGATATAATCGAGATCATAATTACTCAAGGGACAAAAAGTGTTCAAGCTTATAACATGTCTGAGACATAACAAAGAATATCAATCTCTAAGAGAGAAATCTAGAATGGGATGATGAATGTATTCATAGTGCTAAGAGTTCAAAGCCTTTAATGTTAGTATTAATGAAAAGTGGACTAGGGTAGTATAAATTGTGTTCAAGGTAAGATAAAAGGGTTTGTCAAAATTAAGAAAACACAATTTACCCCCAAGTTAGGGGTCTTATAAACAATAGTTCAAAGTTGTTCATGTGTAAAACCTCTTAAGGTGTATGATGTTCATGGGCTCTGAAAGTTCTTCACAATTAGGTTTAGCCAATCTATATGCTCCTAATCCATAGTTTGTTGTGACAATATATGGTCTTAACCAATTAGGATAAAATTTGCCTTTCTTTTTGGGTTCAACATTCAAGTTCTTTTTGTTTTTTTTTGCAACTTTAATTTTTTTTTAAGCCTCTAAAACTCTTGTAAATTGATTTTCTAAGTTTATTTACCACTTTTGGTTGCCATGGTTTGTACACAATAACAAACATCAGTTACATGGCTTAGCTGACATTAGTTAGGAGAACTAACATCAGCTAGATCTCATTTAGCCATAACCAATGTTGATGGTAATAAATTATATCGATCACTATGTTTTTTCTAAAAACAAAGACCTAGACCTACTTCTTCAAAGTTTGTTGTTTCAATCTCAAAAAAGCTTCAATGCTAAAGGACATGCCAACAATTTTGTTGTAGGACCAAGTTTAAAATTTTCTCAAAACATGTTTAAATCACCTTTGCATGCTTAAAAATTGATTAGGAACCTTTTTTAGTGTTTAATAAAGAATTTTGAGATGTTTTTGGTGAATGTTTTCAAATTTTGAAACTAAGACCAAGGGGTCAAATGCACACCACCAAACGTTTAATTTAGGTTTACTCAAAGTTTGAAACTAAGACCAAGGTGTTAAATGCACACCACCAATCATTTCATTTAGGTTTAAAAATTAAAACACATGTCAATTCTTATTTCTAATAGTTTTTTAGTTATATTTTATTTCGCAAAGAGAGGAATGTTATGTGTATCCTCTTTCATTTATCCCTTATAGGGAACCCTTGGACTCAAAAGTGCCATTTTTATTGTAAATAGCCTAGTCCCAGGCTTATAAATAATGTTACCTAAACCACTCCCCAAAAACACACTAAAGTTTGGGTGATCTTAAAAATGACCCTAAAGTCTTTGTATTTTATGATTTCTTCATTTTCATGTAAACTTGGCTTGCGAGTGGGACATCATTACCTCTAGTGAGTTATTTAGGGAAGAATTGACCCATAATTTCACTTCTAAACATTGACTTCATTTGACTACTTTAGAGTTGCACATGGGATGTATCTACATTTGAACATCGCACTACACTGAGCGAACTGTAGGATGTAGTGGTTGTAAAAAGGACTAGACCTTTTTATATGTAGCTAATGCTATGGTCACCCATTTTTTGTGCTTTTATTTTGCATCATTTGACATGAAAGTCATTTTGAAATTGATTCCTTTAAAATGATCAAGACCTTAATAGTTTTGTTAACCTCATTTTTCCATACCCTTTCTATGATTTGAACGATATACTTAGTACATTTTGGTCATTGTTTCCTTGGTATGCTTTGAGGTTAAAACTTGTTTGTTTGTTCATAAGCCATGTCAAAATCATGTATTTGATTTAATAAGGGTAGTGTTATGTTTCCCAAATCATGTCAATTTTTTTTTCCTTTATGTCTTTGAAACATAACAATTGACCACATCATTCGAGCATGCTTATGTTGTTAGCATGCTCAATTTGTTTTAAGACTAATTTTACCCTATATCAAAAACCACTTCTTTCAAACCATTTTGTGTATACTATTTGGACCTTTGTCTCATGTCATCATGCTATCCAATCTTGTCAAGATTATTTGGTCAAATCTTGGTTTTCGACATTGAGTTTTCAATTAGCCTTATTAAGTTTAGATCCAAACATTAATTGATTTCAGTTTAGGCCACAATTCATGGCATTGGTACACATATTTTTTTCTTTTAGGTTACATAGCTTCATCTAAATGATTACCCAATTTTGAACACTATTGATTGTTTATTTGTTCAAATGCCTATCTTCATCAGTTTTTGTGACTTTGTTTACGAAAACATAACCTTTCTTTAAAAACCTTTGATGTTAGATATTTGACGTTAGGTTATTTTATGCCAAATATTAGCATAAACTAATTTTGATATGTATCTTCACTCTTTCAAGTAAGATTGAACCTTCTATCTTTTAAACATTGCTTTTTAGAGTATCTAGAACTTTAAGATTTTTTATTTTCAAAACTTTCTTCATTAAATGCAGATATTTTTAGTTACACTTATGGTGCAATCATAGATAAACCAACTTATGATAGAATGACCACACAAAATGACTTTTATGACTTTAGTCAAGACCCCTATGGTGGAAATATGGTTTATGAGATAGATTTTTATCCACCTCATAAAACTGAGTCGTGAGAAAATAGCCAAGATCCAACTTATGATCCAATAGTTCTTGATAAAATAAGAAATCAAAAAATACTTATACTAAGATATGGTTGTGCACCTATTGGAAGTGGCACAAGATTATCCTAGATGAACTCTTTTATAGAACTAGTACTATAGATGTTCATAATATTCATGAGACATAATAAAGATGATAATTGGTCAAGGGATAAAAAGTCTTCAAGCTTATAACATGTCTGAGACATAACAAAGAATATGCATGTTGAGGAGAGAAATCTATAATGGGATGAAGAATGTGTTTAGAGTGCAAAGAGTTCAAAATGTTTACTATTATGATTCATAAAAAGTGGACCAGGGTAGTATAAAATGTGTTTGAGGTAAGGTAAAAGGGTGGGTCAAAATAACAATAGCACAAGTTGCCCCCAATTCAAGGGTCTTATAGAAAATGGTTCACAGTTGTTCATGTGTAGAACCTCTTAAGGTATATGATGTTCATGGGCTCTAAAAGTTCATCATCATTAGGTTTAGCCAATCGATATGCTCCTGATCCATAGTTTGATGTGACAATATATGGTCCTAAAAAATTAGGCTAAAATTTTCCTTTCTTTTTGGGTTTAGTATTCATGTTCTTCTTGGTCTCTTTTTACATCTCTAAAATATTTATTTAATCCTTTAAAAATATTGAAAATTGATTTTATAAATTTATTTTCCCATTTTTGGTTGCCACAATTTTTACAAAGTAACCAACATCGGTAGAAATATTGACATCAGTTACTTGGCTTAACCAATGTCAATAAGCAAAACTGACATCATCTAGATCTCTATTAGCCATAACCAATGTTGGTGATAATAACCAATGTTGATCATTGTGCTTTTTTGAAAAACATAAATTGAGACTTACTTATTCAATTTTTTTTAATTTCAAACTCAAAAGAGATTCAAATCTGAAGGACATGATAATAATTTTTTTGTAGGACCAAGTTTGAAATTTGCTCAAAACATGTTTAAATAACCTTTGCATGCTTAAAAATTAATTAGGAACCTTGTTTTCATGTTTAACAAAGAATATTTAAATGTTTTTGGTAATTTTTTTCAATGTTTACAACTAAGACCAAGGGGTCAAATGAACAACACCAAACATTTCATTGGGGTTTAAAATTAAACACACTTGTCGATTCTTATTTTCACTAGTTGTTTAGTTATATTTTGTTTGGTAAAGAGAGGAATATTACTTGTATGATCTTCCATTTGTCCCCTATAGGGAACCCTTAGAATCAAAATAACCATTCCTATTGAAAATAGCCTAGTCCAAGGCTTAGAATGAATGTTACCTGAAGCACTCCCCAAAAACTCACTAAAGTTTGGGTGATCTTGAAAATGACCCTTAAGTCTTTCTATTTTATGCTTTCTTTATTTTCATTAAAAATTGGCTTGCAAGGGGGATGTTATTAGTTACCATGAGTTATTTAGTGAAGCTTTGACTCGAGTTTCACCTCTTGGCATTGAATTCATTTGACTCCTTTGGATTTGCACATGGGATGTTTCTGCATTTGCAAATCGCACTACACTGAATGAATAACAAGATGTTGTGGTTTTAAAAAGGACTGGACCTTTTTATAACTAGCTAATGTTGCAATCACCCAATTTACATGTTTGTCTTTTGTATCATTTGACATGAAAGTCATTATGCAATTTATTCCCATATAATGATCAAAACCTTGCTTGTTTAGTTAACCCCATTTTTCCATACCCTTTCTAGGATTTAGATGATTATACTTAGTACATCTCTGTCATTATTTGCTTAGTATGCTTTTATTTTAAAACATGTTTGTTTATTCATAAGCCATGTTAGAATGATGTATTTGATCTAACAAGGGTAGTGTTCTACTGCGTAAATCATGTCAAATTCTTTTTGCCTTTGAGTCTTTGATACATAATAATTGAACACATCATTTGAGCATGCATACATCATTAGGTTGTTTAATTTATTTCAAGACATGTTTCTCCCTATATCAAAAACCACTTGATTCGAACCATTTTGCCTATACCATTTGGACCTTTGTCTTTTGCCATCATGCTATCCAATCTTTTTAAGCTTATTTCGTCAAATCTTAGTTTTCAATGTTGAGTTCTCAATTAGACTTGTTATGTTTGGATCCAAACATTGATTAATTTCTATTTAGGCCTCAATTAGTGGGTTTGGTACACATATTTTTTTCTTTTAGGTTTGATAGCTTCAATTAAATGATTACCCAATTTTGAATACTATTGATTGTTTGTTTGTTAGAATTCCTATCCTCATTAGTTTTTGTGACTTTGTTTGGAAAAACACAACCTTTTTTCAAAAATCCTTGATGTTAGATATTTGATGTTCGGTTGTTTTATGCCAAATCTTGGCACAGACTAATTTTGAGATGTAGCTTCACTCTTTCAATAAATATTAAACCTGTTGTCTTTTAAGCATCACTTTTCAGAGTTTGCATAATTTTAAGTCTTTTTGTTTTCAGATTTTTCTTCATGAAATGTAGATATGTCTAGCTACATTTATGGTGCAGTCATAGATAAAACAACTTATGATAGAATGACTACACAAAATGATTTTTTATGACTTTAGTCAAGACCCCTATGGTGACAATATGGTTTTTGAGACAAATTTTTATCCACCTCACAAATTTTAGTCATGGGAACACAGTCAAAATCCAACTTATGATCCACAAGCCACATGATTCATAAAATAGCATAGAAGATTTGAGGGTGATAATATAATCCAACTCAATGGGATTGGTTCAATGTTTGAAGATATAAAATTTATGAATCATCACTAAGAAACTGAACTGCAAAAAACCCTCCTACAACCCTCTTAAAAACTTGATGTATAAAACATAAATGGAAATGCATCTAAGAGGGGTAAATTGACATGGAAACTGACTTTCATCTATCTAGTACTCTCCCAGGCTCTTCACTATCCAATGTTTCTATACAATCACCTATAGAGACAAACCTAATTATGGGTTTTATGCAAGTTTTGAGATGTTCTAGAAATACAAAAGGTCATAATTTAATTAAAATAATTTTCAATTGTGTTTAAAGACTTATTATAACTTATTATACTCAATTATCACATGGTTTATACATGAAAATATGTCTTCTAGATTGGTCACTATAAGTAGTCTTGAATACAATAGTGAGAAATAACCTGACTGCCTAAGTTTTAGATGAGAAATGTGTGTCTTGAACATTTTGAGGTTTATTTGATAGACCAAAAGAAAAAGAGGTCTTAATGAGTTTCTAAAACTTCTTCAATGAATCATCATGAACAATTATATTTCACTTAAGTGACAAGTGTGAAGGTATAAGCCTAAAAGACTAGTGAGTGAATGTAAACAATGAATGACAAACAGTGCTAAGAAATTAATCACTTGAGGGGCATATAAGGATTTTTATAATATTGTTTCTAACTTCCCATGTTAGAGTATATGTGTCAATAGATTATAAAATAGTTTTGGTCACTCTTTGAATTGATTATCATCAAAGTAGTTTCAAAGAGTGATAATGAAGATCTTTATGTCAACCTCAATGAAGGTGTCATGCTTCAGATGGAAATTTGTACAAGAACACTTATTGACCTATTATACACTTTATTATCTTGCATTATAACTGGTTTCCATGTGTTGACACTTAGCCTTGTGACTTTACAGCTTCTCTTTCTCTCTTTGCTCTCATATTATCTATATATGCAAGCCATTTTGGCATTCTAAAAGAATCCACATCTCGTATGATAAAGTCTTATTGGTTTATATATCATACTTAAATTTGAATATATATTTACAATATGGTTTTAGATTCATAACTTCATGTCTATGTATGTGAAGTAGTGCATAATGGAATGCCAAGTGATCACTATCTATCCTTGTGTTCTCTTTACTTTTTCATGTTTGGCACAATCAGTATTGTATCTAACATGTCTCATGGATTTTTTCCATTTTGTTTATCTATCTCTAAGGGTAAGGAATAGCATTAGTGTCTATAATAAAAAAAAAATTCCCATTCAGTTTTATAAGTGGAATTCATATCACCTCCATGTTTGAAACACTTATATTAGATCAATGTAAGATGTTGAAGCTAGTTTTGTGAGATGTATTTCATATTTCAATTATATGATATTCTAGTGGAGATCAATATGGTCTATCACCTCATTACAACATTTTACTTTTATGTTCCCTCTATCTATTTTCATCTAAGTAAGAAAGTAGTATATGAGATAAGCTACCAAAGACTAATCTAGGGAGATATCTCTTAAACTTATAGGTTTACCATTGTTATAGAAACCCAAAGACCTAGATTTAATATATATTTTCACTCAATTTGGAGGAGGATTGAACAATCTCTTCAAGGGTGCAAGATTCGGTGATAACAATAGTCACAAACTTTCATTGAGTCCTGATAGTGACTTGTAACATATGTTGTTACTATGAATGTGTATTATATGACTTATTTAAGGACCAAAATACCTCTATCTTGGTTCAAGGATCATTTTCAAGTATTTAGGAAGACTTGTTGATTTTACAACCCTATAAATAATATCAAAAAGTATTTTTTCATGTAATTTTTCATACATTATTAACTCACATGTGACACTATATTGCACTATCAAGTTTATAGGAGAGGCATAGGTACCATTTAATTATTTTTTTAACCATTTCAAACCATTTTAGGCAGTTTGAGAGATGATATTCTTTATCGGGTCTCTTCAAAAGGTTTTAGTAGGGTTTTAAGGTATTAGATTCTAAAGTAATGTTCACAAAAAACATATCCTTGATCTCCAAACTAGTAAAACTATATTTGAATATGGTAAGATTAATAATTATTCCAATATCAACATTGGCCAATGCAACTTATCCTCCAAGGTCCCACATGAAGGAATTGGGATTCGTGAAAAATGATGCCTATTAGTGAACTTTTGAGATTACAATATGGGCCTAAAATATTTAAATGTGTTTGATTTGAGTTGAGAACACTCCTATAATGTCTCTACCACTTACCTTGACATGTCAAAATGGTGTCTTGAAGTATTTGACCCATTTGACCCACTAGAACTTGAAATAGGCCATTACTAGGGTTTATGGACAATCTTCTTGAAGTGACCGTAGTAGTCCTTATTTAACACTTTAACTATATATAAATGAGTTAAAATTTGATATGATCTTCCAAAAATGTCTTATCCACATCCTATAAGTATTAATTATTCAAATTATATCCAAAACTTACCCAAATCCCTCATGTTTTATATGTATGCCTATAGGTGTTCATTATGCTTCTTGACTGCATTCTTGAGAGTGGCTCCTCTTCAATTGGTATTTTGGAATTTTTTTTTTCCCTTTAGGTATTTTATAATTAATCCATACTCACTTTAACATTATATAAACCTTATTTTCCCTTTCACTTGATACCAAAGGTGTACATTCTCCATTTCTACATGTGACAAGCCTATAGGTGCATTCTTCTAGGTCCAAATTCATTTTATTGATGTTTTGTCTTACTTAAGGTTACATGGCCAACAATGAATTAATTTATAGTGTATTAAGTTTATTTTTTATCCCCCTTCATTTATCTAATAGACTTTATTTGAGTTGGATGATCATTAGAAATCACCATAGTCATATTTTTGGCATCTCACAATCTTCTTACAAGATGTCTTATTACTCCATTTGAATGTATAAAAATACATAAATTTACCTTTTAAATGAAATATAAATGAATGTGTAGGATCAGGTGGATGTAAATAACATTCTTGAATCATCTATATGGATGATAAACCAATCCCATATTGTTTTCTCCAAGATGACACTCGCCATGACCTTCTTAGGTCTTCAATAGGCCTAGGACACTCTTTAAATAAAGAAAGTTGATATGTCATGATATATTGTCAAGTAAGACTATTTAAAAATTATCACTACTTACTTCATTCCCTCTACATTCTTCTTTTACTTTCATAACTCAGACCTCATGTACACCTTGCTATTTTCAACCTACTTTCTTTACAGTTTCTTGTAGGTGTTTCCTCCACATGACTTGCATATTATAGTGATTTATTTGATTCATATAGCACTTAAAAATTATCAACCACTAATATGAGCTATAAAATAACTTATGAGTATTCTTAGACTCATCTCCACTTATAAACCCTACCTAGTTCATCTTAATCTTACAAGTAAATGTGTAGGTGATTGTTTTGGTCTTAACACCTCCTTCTTCCACCTCATGATCAAGTTTGCTTATTTGGATGATTTAATGGAAGGAAAATTGATGTTAAACTATCAAATTAATTTTAATTTCAATGATAAAACATGAAATAATATCCAATAATTTTGATATTGAAGTGTATAACTATAAACCATTGTCAAACATATCACTATACCAATATTTTTAAGTCATACCTATGTTGGTCAATAAGCATGGATAGATTATGATGATTTGATTTGGTTCAATCATTATTATGGAAATTTAAAGGTGTGTTAGGATGTGATCAATAGTGTGGAAATTTTAATTATGTATTGAGAGATTATTCATTAGTGATGGGCTTGTAATTATTCATTCACCTAAGAAGCTTGTTTGAGTATATGAGGACCAAAGACCCTATTGATATATTGTTCACCACTTGATTAGGTTTCTAGGAGGATTGAGGGGTTGATATAATTTTATAAAGAATCTATTGAGATAAGGAAACATGAAAAACTTGAATAAAGCCTATATGTAGCTTCTCATCTAGGTCTGCAACTCACTGAAATGGTATTTTTATTATTTATGATGTTGGAAAGTGACAATTTGATATTTCAATATGGTGTCAAAGAGATAATAAAGTCTTAAATTATCTCCTAAAATCATCCATTCTCACCAAGAATCTTAAAAATTCCTTTAAAACATTCAAAACTAAACCTTTGGCATTTGAAGTCACCTTTTTGCACATTAATTCGTTAGCAATTGTTGATAAATATAAGGGGATTGATTAGATAAATATTACAAAAAATTGTAAGGGAATTAGGGTCCCATTATTTTCCCAAGGGTTTTGGATCCAAATATCTCTCTCTCTCTCTCTCTCTCTCTCTCTCTCTCTCTCTCTCTCTCTCTCTCTCTCTCTCTCTCTCTCTCTCTCTCTCTCTCTCTCTCTCTCTCTCTCTCTCTCTCTCTCTCTCTCTCTCTCCTCTCTCTCTCTCTCTCTCTCTCTCTCTCTCAATGCTAAAATGTTGACCATTCTAGAGATGCCAAAAACTTGATGGAGAAATGGAGAAAGTCTTTTTGGACCTATCATTTATTTTCAAGAATTTTTTTGGTTCTGATTAGACTCAAGATCTAATATTCAATGGAAACCCTTTGCAATGAGGCCTTCATAGGCCCTTTTATTTCATGAAAATTTCATATCTTACCTCCTAACCTTAATGAAACAAAGAAATAGGTGGCTATGGAACTTGTCCTAGCCTATATAGTGATGAAATGATGTACAAGATAATTCATTATCCATTTACCTCTTAAATTTCATCACTATGTATTGTTTGGACATTATAAATGAAGAATGGAGAATTGAAAAAGTGTCCAAACATTTGAAAATAAGTTTTAAAACACTTTAGACAAGATTTATAGTCTAGGTACATGTGTCATTACATTCAATAATGAAAAATAACATGAAATAACCCTATATAATGACATTAGACTTTCATATTTGATATTTCAAAATGACTCTCACTACAACCTCAGAATGTGCTATAAGAATAAATAAAAAGAATACCTTAATATTTCAAAAATACTTTAACTTATCCAAAAAGGCTTGAAAATGCATTGTTTCCATCTTTTTCAATCAACTCTTTGGTCTATTATCTCATCTTGGAAAAAAATTCATCCTAGAAGGTCATCATTCTTCTTCTTTGACCGTGATTCACGATTGGACTTGATTTCACACTTAAACCTTAAACTTGTCAAAATTACCTTAATCCATGATAAACTGCATTGTGGAGGCTTATTTCATAGACTACATTGATTGACTTGATAATGAGATTAAGTGATTTGATTTAACTTACAACTAGACCACCCTAAAAAACTATGCAAGCTGCCAAGAATGACACAATTCCTAATACCATGAAAACATCTATGATGGCTATCAAAAAAGTTAAGATCATAATGACCCAATTTTTGAATGTTACTCACATATGGCGGCCAATTTTGGCTACCAGGTTCTACCAAACATAGGCATTCCTACATGTTAATGGAGTTTCACTCATGCATGCATGTTTGTGTTTACTTCCATTAATGCAAAAATTAGGAAACGTCAAAACATTCTATGATAGGGAAAAGGATAAAAAATTTGCCTACTTTTTAGCTAAGGTGAAACATTTGAATCCATGTAAGATATAATTGGGAATATTTCATTTAATACAATTTTTAATTATCATAAAAAATTGAAGAATGTGTCAAGTTTATGAATTCCATTATTCTGATATATCCATTATGTATGCATTTTATTTAGAAAAAAATATTTCTCTTGATATTATTATACATCACAACAATTCACATGCAAGAAAGTCTCCATTGAATATTATCATTCAAGGTACTAGTAGTAAAATAAAATAATTCCCTATAAATTAAAATATTGATATTGAATTTACATATAACTCATAATAATATACCATTATTATTTCTTGAAAAAATAAGTATTGTGTCATTTAATATTAGTGCTTTAATATTCCATTCCTTAATTCACATACGTATAAAATAAATGAAACTATTAGAAAAGAAATAATTTTCAGTTTTACAATTATCTTTGAAATAAATATAATACATTATAATCAATCAAATGAGTTTCATATGATTAATGTTATTGATACATATTGATCAACATATATAAAAAAAAATTACATTACACAAAAAAATGTTCCATATAATATATTATTCTAATTGATGATTTGGGTAATCTTCCCTCATACATAATATACCAACATAAGAGAGAATAACAAATGGTTCAAAAATTTTGTAAATATTCAACATTATTATTTATATCATGAATAATGTTTCATAAAAAAGACTTAGATCCATGCTAGGCAACTTTAAAAAATGAAATATTACATGTGTGAAAATTTGAAATTGAAGATTAAAATTTATTAGTCCCAAAGGGTATCTAAAGCTTTCACTTTTGTTTAATTTATTTCCTTTCCACTAACTAAAATCTATTATTTTTTGTGTTTTGAAAAAAATGATGTTTTTCAATAGTTAAGATGCACCTTAGTTAACAAAAATTATGAAATAATATAATTATGTATATTTTCATTAGATAGAATCATATACATGTTATTATAGGGTGGAGTGATGATGTAATGAACACCACTAGTCTGACAGTACCATTGCTGACAAGTCCAAACTACTAGAATTTCAGCGTATTAACATTAATATTTGAGAATACTTTTTTACCTCAAATTAATGAAAATATATTAAATAATTAAAACATATAGATCTCTCCTCTTGGGTGGATCAGACTTCATAAATGAAATTACTTTTAATCTTATCTTCTTGGTATTCGATTGTGCATAAGGTCAAGAGACTTATATCTATGTATTTGATAATAGAGAAGTAGGAAATACCAAAGCTAAGAAGCTACCATTACCAGAGTCTTGCACTGCTAGATTGAATATTCAAGGCTAGTAAGCATCTCAACATTGGTATTCCCAGGACTCATTCAAGAAACCATACCATCCATTTTTTTGAACTTATATTAATAAATAGCGTACTCTTTTTTCCCTTATCATTGCTCATGTTGGTCTTGATCTGATTGTTGGTTCAGATGTTCTTGGTAAGAGGGTAAAACTTGTTTCATTAACAAAAAATCTTTCATAATGAAAAAAATAAGTACAAACTTTTACAAGCTTAGAAAAACAACTGATGAAGATTTTACCATGTCAAATATCTGACAATTCTACAAGACTGTTGTAATACCTATTAATGGAGTTAAAGTTGGGGAAATAACCAAATCATACTTGACATTATCTATGTCAAATGTTCAAATACCAACTATCATTACAAAATATGATCATTCAAATATAAAACAAATTGTAATGCATTTTCGAGAAAAAGACTAATATTTCTTCCTTTTTAATCTGAAACCAAACAGTAGAACCAAAAAAAATGAGAGCATTTTTAGTAAATAAAGGCATATGTTTATGAAAATTAACTTTACTTGGCATACATTTTGGATTGATTGATGTTAATAAAATTTTACCAAAGTTTTCCTTTTGAATATAACCCCTATATTTTTGTTAATGAAATTTTGATTTATAAGAATTCTACAAGATTATTGAAATTCTTAGCCATGGAGTTATTCGACACCTCCAATCAAATAGACATCCAAGAGTGTTTCCTTAAAAATTAACTGGATGTCTTTACATATTGTCAAAGTGAATAAAAACTTGCTTCCTCAAAGCTAAAGCAACCAGCCAAGAAAATCTTCCACATCTTTGACATTGCTCCAACCATGCACTTGATATTTAACTAGATTAGAGTCTTCATGAAGAAAGTTGCATAGTGGGTTCCTAAAATAAATTTGTGTCTAGTTTAGCATAAAAAAAGTGGAAGGACTGTTTATTGAGAAGTCCAAATAGTTAATTAGACCAACCCTTGTCTTTAAAGGATGTAATACTCACTCCCCAACTTCAATGGAGGATAAAAATATCCCCTACCATCTCCAAGATAAATGAAACATTTTTTAGACTCTGGAGGTAAGCTTTTGCTATCCCTTATACTCGTATTCCTTTTAGTAAATGTAAAAGTAAAAATAGAAATTTTATAAACATCTTAAGTGGTATGCACAAAGAAGTAGATCAAACTAGGTTGAGGAGATATTCTCACTTGTGGTGATAGTAGGGGAAGAGTCTAATCAATTTTATTGATCCAGACTATGCCACACCATACTGTAAAATAATTTAAGGGTATGGTATGCCTATTGATAAGATAAAAAAATATTAAAAACCCTACTCAAGGAAGATATTTTTTCCATGTTTTTTAATTAAACATGGGAGCCCATAAATAAAAAAAAACTTGGAATACGATTTAGTGTGTTGGGAGATAAAGAATTTTTTTAATTCTATGTTATTATATAGCATCTTGTAATTATACATCCTATGCTAATGCCACACATAAAAAAAAAGGTGTAGAGGGCAATTATTTTTAACCTTGGACATATTAGCAGGGCAACGTTAGTAGCCATATGGTACAATAGAGTATGAATGAAAAGAGAATATCCTTAATCTCCCATCTTCTTCAATTCTTTCTAGATTCATGTTAATCTTAGTGAAATACTAGAGTAGTTCATAATGTTCAAAAATAATTTTGAGGAAAAATAAGGTGGCATCACTTGCAATCCATAGATCACATCTACATAGATAAAAATGTTACAGTCTTCCATTAAAATAAATGCCAAATAACTAATTTGACTTATTCCATTCCTTTTCTAAATTTATGAAAAAGTGATCATGCAAAAATTAATAAATGAAGAATGAATGCAAGAAAATTAGATAAATTTCACTACAACTAGACTTGTCAATCATTACCTACTAAAAGTCATTTTCCAAATCATCTTATTTCAAAGAAGAATTTAAATAGAAATTTAATTTTTTTAAGATATTAACAAAAAATGAGTTAAACTCGATGTTTCTTATGACTATCCAAAAAAGTTTGTATGTAATTTCCATATAAAAATAATCTAGTGGTGACAATAATAATTTGTTAGAACCCTAATTGATGAGGGCCTTGACTATGCAAGGGAATACACTAAAATATATGCATTGATTAGTGCCCATACACAACTAAATATGTGGATCAGGTTATAAATTGAAACGTATAAGGTACGATTCACAGTGAGGCAAAATAAACTATGCATTGTCTAATAGGATTTGCCAAGTCTTATAGACCAATTTGGTTTGAGGGACATTAAAAATATACATCACTAATAATTATCAATACAAAGCTGTATATGGCCAAATGGATAATTTATCCACCATTAGTCCCTAATAAAGTCATTGTCTTACATGTCATTTGTAACTACCTAACTTTAGTACATTTGAGCAGATATCCAAATGGCCAAGTCATTATTTCTTGCTAGATATTGAGATGTGAGACTATAGGATGTTTCTTTTTATTGGGATAAGGTAGCTCCTCTTGTAAATTTTTGTAATACTTGACTCATTAGGATTGGCTACATCTACATCTGGTTATATGCAGGGATACCCTCCTAAAGACATTCTCTATCACCTTTGAATTAAAGCAAATATAATATATAACTTTAAACACCTTGGTTTATAACAATTAAAGATTGAAACAAAACTTAATACATTTTGTTGTGTGGTACAATTATTTCCAGTCTTGCTAAAACCTTAGATTATCAATGCTGAATCTTATAGTTTTGGCTTCATGGGTTAGCTACAATAATTTTAAAAAAAAAGAAATAAAACATTTGATGAAAAAATTAAACCTTGTGTTATGAAATGAGTTTTTAATAAGAAAATAAAAGGATTTAAAAAAACCTAATATATTTTGTTGTGTGGTAGAATTATTTCCAATCTTGCTGGAATCCTAGACTGTCGGCTCTGAATCTTATAGCTATGGCTTCATGGGTTAGATGTAATAATAATAATAAAAAGGAGAAATAAACCATTTAGTGTAAAAATTATATCTTATGTTATGAAACAAGTTTTTAATAAGCAAATAAATTTATAGAGATCGCATCGAGACCTCACATTCAAGAGATTCAGACAATAGTGGTAGATTTAAGGCATTTCCATTTCATATCATTTTTCCTTTTGTTCTTCATAGATTTTACAAGCAAAAAGCAATTCATCCAGTATGTTGATACCTATGAAATAATTAGAAGTATTGAACAAAGCCTCTGTTATTCCACCTAAAGGGCCTTATGACCTCCATAGCTCTTTAATTGACTACATTATTCTTGTTCTTCGCCAATGCATTTTAGAAAAAAATTGTGATTTAATTTCACATAAATGACTAAATGGCATTTACATGGGACAACAGTGATAAATGTGATAACACATGGACTCTCATGTCATTACCCAATGGAATAGTGAGAAAATACAAAATTGCCATCAATATTTTATAGTTAACTGGTGTTTAACATAGTATATTATGTTTTTTTAATTTTTACTCCGTCTTTCCATGACAAAAATACTTGTTGTTCACTTTATTTTGCTTTGACTACAATACGTTTCAGCCAAATAACTCATCAAGTGTTGCACAAGAAGTTAAACAACTATTTATCATTGATCACTTCAATGCTAAACTATTTTTGTGGGCCAATTACGGTCCACCTCTATGTTTTTTAAAGTGGGCATGTTCCTTTAAAATTGGAGAGTCGTTTAGTTACTAAATTCGAATGTCAAGTTGTTTCTATCAAACTTATTGCATAGTTTGCATATTTTTTTTAGTCATTAATTTATCATATAATTTTATTATTACATTTATAGGGTTTAAAGATCCAAAATTTTATCAATATAAAGAAATAAAAATATACTCTATCAATATTTCATGTAATTCATATCTTGTAAAAATCCTTTTTTTTTAAAATTCTATAAGGGTAACTGAACATGATATTATTGCAAAATATTGTCAATAAAACCTTACATCAATAAATATGGATTTAGCTCACATTATCCATCTTCTATAATCTCATTTTAATATTATACAAGTACATCTAATGTCATGGACTTGGATGATTATTCCTCTATCAATTCTGTGTTGACATGAATTATCCCTTGTGCAACACATGTATACTAATTAATTTGTCTAGTTAAACAATCAGTGACAAAGTATTTAAGTGATGGAAAATATACTAAAGACAAAAAATATAAATGGTGTGGTATTAGCTTGAATGTAGAAGAGATTCTATCTAGGTAGCGCATGCCTTATATATGTTTTGTAAAAAAGAGTCAGTTGTTTGTTGTTTCCTTAAAAAACTAAGTAGTAAGCTAAGAATGCTTTAGTTCACTAACTGTCAAATCATTCTATCAGTGTTTATTTCTAGATAACCTCGATTTCACATTCAAATCATAGAATAACATGTTCTATTTTAGGAGAACTTAAAACATCCACTTGAAAGGTTACATTGAATCAATGGATAGATTATTTGATTTGTGTAAATAGCTACGCATATTCACATGCAACAACTTGATTATAATTCTAATGAAGAAATTGGAAATGTTCCAATCTGATGAGAATTAAATTGTTTTATTGCAATGTTTGTTGCATTTTAAATATCAAACACTTCAACCTATAAATCTAAATAGAGTTTGCATGAGTTGTTCATTAACACTACACCTAACACAAACTAAATCGACTACAGCTACATATTATGTCAATGATAAAGACATTAAAATCCTATTGCAAAAAAACTAAATCCAAAAATAATAATGCAAATGGTAATATTACTAATGGTAATGTAGTATTTATCCAAATAATAAAATTCAAATGAGAAAGAAATGGCTCACCATGAGTAAAAATGAGCATTTTATGTTTAAAATTCCAACCATCCAAATCATTAGCTTTATGTAAAGTACTTTAACTTAATCTCTACAATCAATGATTAGATAATAATTTACCTAATCTTAAAAACCAAAATCAAAAGCCTTTCGTAAATGCTATATATTTATATTGAAATTAAATGTTGAGAGGATATTGATGTATGAAAATCCAAAACTAGCATATATTTTCAAGTCAGCATATGAAGTTTTATTTGAGGAAGAAATGCTACCCCTATGCAACAATGACCATTTTATGTTCAAATCTCATAAACATTATACAAAATTTTAAGTATTCTAAAATTCTAATTAAAAATTCAATTATTAAAGCACAATTTCCCTAATTTCAGATATTTACAACAGAAACATTATGGAATATGCTCCATCTTTGTCTTGAAAATGAGGATTACATAAACTATTATGAATTGAAAAAATAACACTTCTAAGAATTTGTAGTAAAAAAACTAAGACATGAATCTTCAATGAAGAAAAGAATAGTTGTCTATTTTCAAGAATTAAGATTTAATTTTGAAATCATAAGCCTTTTGGAAAAAGCTCCATATTTGTATTGAAATTGAAATGATCAAACACCAATGCCTATTTCTAGGGTTTATATTCAAATTGCTCATACCCAAATCATTAGCATTCTATTAAATGCTTTAACTTATTTTACATATTTTTAAGGTTAATATATTGCATCCAACATTCTTATTAAAAACCTAATTACCACTAAAACAAAAACTTATAATAGTAATTATTATGACTTTTTTTGATATAATAATAATAATAATAATAATAATAATAATAATAATAATAATAATAATAATAATAATAATAATAATAATAACAACACTTAAATATATAATAATTTAATGAAAACTATTTTCTCTTTTAAATTATGTCATAAATATATGTTTGATGTGTATATATGGACATGTATAATTGACACACTAAAACAATTCCCTAACAATTTAAATCTGATTGAGCAAACATGCAAGAACCATCTAAATCATCAATATAGTTTTTCTTGTGTTTCAGCTTATAAACGCTATTGCGAAGTGATTATTAGTTGAATTGTAACTTTCTACCCTTGTTGAAATGTTTAGTCTTTTGCTTATTTTCTTAATTCACTTGTTTTGATATATTTTTTATAATAAAATAATTTGTCTTGATTGTGTATATTAAAAGAAACAAAGTTAATGGAAATTCCCTTTCCATTTCATTTTATGATCACTACAAATGCATAAACATGATGACTCACTTGATTTAGTGTGGCACTGCACTTGATTTAATAGTTCTTCATAATATTTACTAGGATTGACACCAAAAATTTGATTCGAGGTGAGAAAGCATGGATCATCTAGATCATAATGATGTATTCTATCATGGATTGCATCAATATTGCATAGATTCCATGATGTTACATGTTGGTCAAAGATTATCCTTGTAAAATTAACTTGAAGTGAATCTTCCCAATTCAATGTATCCATGTTCGGTGCATTTTCTAAACATAGAAATGCACGGATGTGCACTAAGACTCTATGTTACCATTTGTACCTGAGTACAATTACAGTGTTAGTTAATCATGATTTTAATGAGATTTTAAATATCTATTGAGTTTTAGAAAATATACATTCAATATGATTACCTATTTAAGTAATATTTATTGTTAAGATGTCTATGCAAAATGTTTTCATAAAAAATTGAAAATTTTTAATCAATATATGAAGATGCAAGACATGGATTTGAAATCTAGATATCAAGATGCAAGATGTAGATTTGGAATTATGTCTACATTTCTACAATAAAAATTACAAAAATTGCAACATATTTTATACCTGAGAATGACATATGGATATTCAATAACTTCATTATGATTTATCAAGTTTCAATGGTAGGGTATGTGATGTATATATCTGATTTACATGGGTATCTCTTAGATATTGTGATCCTTCTATTTAATGCAAGCAATGTGAAGTATGCAAATTGAACTTTGGCCTTGAAATTTTCAATCTATATCAAAATTCACAAGAAGATAAAGCCTAAACTATTGTTTCTCATAAACACCCCTAAAAAATAGGTGTACATAGATCCACATCTCCCAAACCAATAGGAAAATCTAAGCAGATGGCACCCTAACATGATTTACTTGGGATAGAAAAAGGATGAGATGAGGTTAAAGGTCATGGGTCCCATGTTCGATATGATTGGCAACTTATACTCTCACATTACAGAATCCCACTTTAACAAAATAAAAAATTACGTCTTTTCTTTTGCAATTTGCACCTTTGGGGCAAGTAATATATATATATATATATATATATATATATATATATATATATATATATATATATATATATATATATATATATATATATATATATAGACACACACACACACACACATACATGTACATATACATATGTGTGTGTGTGTGTGTGTGTGTGTGTGTGTGTGTGTGTGTGTGTGTACACACACACACACACACACACACACACACACACACACACATATACATATACATATACATATACATATACATATACATATACATATACATATATATATAGATATATATACACACACACAAACACATCTGTGTGTGTGTGTGTGTGTGTGTGTGTGTGTGTGTGTGTGTGTGTGTGTGTGTACACACACATATACATATACATACACACACACACACACACACACACACACACACACACACACACACACACACACACACACACACACACACACACATAATTCCAAATGGTAACATGTTCGTTGAAGCTAATATTATATTATATTATTTTATTGTGTGTAATATTATAATTTGTTATATAGGCAATAATTTATTATATTACTTGAAATACCTATGTACTGTCCCTCACCATCACCTCACAGTGCACCTTGAATTGGATTTATTTGTATGATATTTCCCATTCTTTTAGGGGTTTAAGTATGACATTTTGGTATGTTCTTAAGCTTAATACAATTATTTTAGGTGTCAATATTTTACTAGCATGGATGAATAGAAACTACAAGATAGATTTTTGGGTGTTAATGTCTCGTCTCTATATTAACATGAATGCACAGTTGATTGAAATTGCACATCAGACATAACATTATATCTCAATCAAATTAGCTAAAGGGATGTATTTTTTTGTTTTTTTAAAGCGAAATTTTATTTAGTGAGGAAGCATAAACATATATGACTGTTAACCCCATCTAATCTACTTTTACGAAAGGTTACGTAGCAATACTTTTATATTTCTTATGGAGTTGACTAGGAAATGAGGTTGAGCACTTCTTTGTACAATGTGGCAATGTGTGGTGTAGGTAGAAAATATTTTGTTTCATGTCAAGCTTGAACAATGATGAAGTCTTAGGAAAGGGCAAAGCCATACGACCATACAAATGGTAAAATAGTTTAAGGTAATCTAAGTGGTGATGATGAAGCAAAAAGATGGAGTCAACATGTGCGGTTTGAATCAATGATGCAGTGCCACTGACATGGAGACAGGACATTAAGGCTCCAAAATTTATATTTATTTCTATTATATAAGAGTTTTAATATTATATAGATAATTATATTATATATTTATATGTATAATTATTATTAAATATTATTTTAATATATTAAAAACTATATATATATATATATAGATATAGATATAGTATAATAATTGTAATGAGACGTATAAGGGTTGGTTAAGTGGATTGGTTGTGTCCAGTCCTATCTAGGTTTGAATCTCGTAGATTGTTTATAGGTTAGAAGTTACTTTTTGAATCGACTTAGTGGATTTAGTGATCGGTGGTAGTCATTTATGTTGGTTTAATAATTTTAGAGACTGCTCTCCTAATTGTACCAAATCCAATTTGTAACTCCAATCAAAATCCTAATATAACTATATATTATATACAATTATATATCTATATATATATATATAGATATAGATATATAGTGCATAGGATCGTGTCCAATGCATCAGATTGTGTAAGTTATTGAATATTCTTGGAGTTATGTTACACACTTTGTTCGATGGTGCGACCGCCATCCACCATGAAGTCAATGAGAGCAGCGCAGAGTGCACGGTGGACTGCCTTCAGGAATGGAAGAATGACAGCTTGGAAAAGAATCGATTGTCTATTCCAGGATGTTGCAGGCTGTTTTAGTATGGAAATGATACATTAAGATATGTATTCCTTCAGAAAGTATTAATTAGTCAAAAATAAGTTTTCAATGTCCTCATGTGGATAAGTTGGTTGACATTACAGTAATTACTGAGGAGGAAAAAACCCGTCTTCTACATTGTGTAGTAGTAGGTGGCGGCCCTACTGGTGTTGAGTGAACTAAATGACTCTATAAAGAGAGATGCATATGATAGATACCCTCGTGTTAAAAAATACATTCAAGTCACCATGATAGAAGGAATCCTCAGGTTTTTCTGGCTTTGGCAGAATTGATATTTTTTCAAAGATTTAGATTGGAGTATCAGGCTTCGGATTACTGATGGCAGGCCTCAAATGTTGACAAATTGTGGTTCTTGCATGAGCAGGCAACTGAAATTTTATCGTCTTTTGACGTGGGTCTTAAAGTACTAGGCCAACCTCTTAGCGACAGAAGGTTGTCTTTCTATAACGCAACTTAGTGCCAAGACAACCATCATCAACCTACCCCAAGAACGTCCAGAGCATTGCGATGGAAGTTGAGGGCTTTAAGGTATCCAATGAAAACCCATTTTCTTTTATGGAAAAGGCGAAACCTGATAATATCCAGCATTGAGTGTTTTCTACGCAGTCACATTCTATTTTAGTCTCCGTCTGTTTGTTTATTGCTGGAAATAGTATGAGCTGATAAATTTCGAAACTGATGAATTTTGTATGCACATTTTACGATTAAAGTTTTTTTTTTTTCTCGACCTTGTACTAAATATCCAACAGTCCTGGGATCTTTGTATGTTAATATGCCTTCGTACTCTTTGTTTGTTTAAGGATAAACATTAAAACTTGTTCTTGTAATGGCATGTTCTAGAGTTATTATGTTTTAGGTAGGGGTTTTATGGAGGGAGTTACTGCTCCTATTTTTAATGAGTGGATGGCTTGATGAAAAATAGAAGGATGGTAAAAGGAAATTTTACAAACCTTTCTTAAAGTAAGACGTTGGCTATTTTTTAGGGCGAAATTTTTAAGGGTGGAAAAAAAAATGGCTGAAAATTTCCAATATGTGCTTCTATTTTGTAGGAAGATATTCCACCAATTATACCTATATAAGTGGACAAAATTTATGTAAACTTTAATTATAAATAAAAATATAATAATTTTAAATACTATCTCTTATAAAATACATTGAGAATTTATATTTCATGGGATTACTTTTGCCTAAATTCACCTTGCACTACCCTCTAAAAAAATTTAGGAGTGCCTCTCCAATGGAACCACTTAGCCAAGTGAACATGCAAAATAAAAATAGTTTGCATCCTCATCAGCTCTAAGCAGAGTTGGGTGGTAATCATCGTGGAAACTAGCGGTGGCGGAGTTGGTGCACCTCATCATCATCAACGTATCTTTTGCCTTGCCTTAGACTGCAATAGGTTTCAGGTTAAGCAATTCAACAGATGTTGTGTGAGCAATTAAACAGATATTTATAGCATCGCATTTTGACATTAACCTCTTTGTACAGTACACATGAGCGATTTCATTGGGTACACGTGTCAGTTTGTTTTCTTCATACTTACCGCAGATAGCCGCCCATCCCAGTCACCTTCAAAACGTGGTCCGCAGATAATACCTCCCTTGTACCGTACTCACGTGGCAGCAGATAAACGGAACATAAAACTTTAGCTTTGTAGATAGATGCGAGACGAATCTTTCTATAGTTTCTCATATAGCTACCATTCACTTTCAAAATCAAATTTATCGACGCCATAATCTGTGCGTAACAACTGAATGGTTTGACAGTATTTTTTTTAATAGTACTAGATTTTTGGCTATCCAGATATGCCAAGTGAAAACTCTTGGTATATTTGCCTAATCAGTAAGAAACATGGAATAGCTATTACAGGGTGATATCACCTCCGAAATGTCAATTGTGAACCCATCATTGGCCAAATATGAATCCAGACACCAGAAGTAAATTTTTAATGGACACACGTGCTTCTTATCTTCAACCTCATTTCATAAAAAATGCAAAGAAGGCCTGTGAATGTGCTTGATACTTAGATTTTCAGCAGTCAGATCTGCTTGATGGAGAACGACCCACTTGAAAATTTCAATCCCTGTAATAGATGTATCATTCCAGAGCTTACCTCCATACACTAGACAATAGCATTTCATAATTAATTAGCCGATACAGATACTGATATGGGAATGAGATATGACAATTTTTTTTTTGGGCTTTTTACATATATTTGGATACGATCTTAAAATATCTATATAAAAAATTAAAAATATAAAAAAATAGTGATACAATCAGAATTAATAATTCAACACCAAATATTATAATATTCAAGGGTTCAATTTAGATTAGTCTTGTAACGAGTACATAGTATATATATTCAATGTGTAGACACACATAAAGAGAAATCAACCTATTTACTATTCCTTATTTTTAATGTTTCCATCCAAAACATCATCACCCTACAAATATTTAAATATTAAATAAAAATTATAAAATGGAAACCTGCCCTAAATCAATAATCATTTTCGTTACAAGGTCTTTAAACTCCTCAGCATGAAATGGGTAAGGGTAACAGTGCATTCTTAATAGGAAAAAGTTATAAAAATAAAGATTAAAGAGTAAATATATAATGAGAAGAAAAAATAAAAATAAAAATATTTTTATTATTATTTTATTTTGATAAAATAGTTGAAAGTTTATTTTAGGGTTAAGAATATACTTTTGAAAGTCATGTCTGACTTTTTAATAAAAAAATTTGAAAAATATAGAAAAAAAAAACTTTTGTTCTGCAAGATATGGGCAAAGTGGGTGGTTCAACCTGCAGGTACGCTCGAATGTATATTTGGGTGTACTCGCGGGCTTTTGGATATATCTTGCCCTTATCTGTATCGATTACGTATGGTACGCATATCAAGCATTGGGCTGTATTCAGTCATGTACTATTATTCACCTGATGAACATGTTTTTCAAATTTTCAAAAGGTCCGGATGTTAGGACATCTTGGACAACACTTACATTGACGTCCCACTGTAAGTAACTTGAGAAACAATCCAAACTATTGTTTCAGATCCTCAGCCCCAATAAGCCAATCCGCCTTTTATTTCAGCACGTTGACCTCAATTCACTTAGAATATTTATCACTATTGAAGCATTCATTAACCCTACAAAAGTCCAAGTTTCTAAAATAATCCCGAATCTAAGAGATCGCCATGATTTCTACCAAAGGAAGCATAATATTTAAATCATTTGTTCAGATGTCTACCTATTTCCCATACCCATCAAACCAAAAACACCCCCTTATGGAAAAATAGTTTCAAGCACACATGTTCAGCCAGAAAAATAGATGAATTGAGGGGTTTTCGCTCATCACTAACATTTGCTAGATATTTATTCAAAAATTTCCTACTGCACAATGAATTACTCTCATCGATCAATCTTCAAATAAATTTGGCCCAATGCTCTAAAAGATATGTCTAATAGCAAATCCCTACGGTTTTCAAGGTAAAATTTATTCTCTTGTTCTTGAGCACCTTTCTACAAGAGTTCTATTATTTTGTTTTTAAATTTTATGATGATTTCAATTGAAGCATATGGATGATTCACAAAATAGGTGGATATTTAATTAAAAATTTCACCAACATGGATTCTATGACTCTTAACTCAATAATGATATGAAGATGACTGATTTAAACTCTTTATGGAAATGAAATGTTCAATATATTTCATATGAAAATGAAGCACAAGAATGAACAAATCTCACAATAAACAGAGTTATCCTAGAGAAATTTGATAGGAATAAAAATCACGTGGGTGAGGAAAATGCACTCCCCTTCCAATATGTAGTGTAATAAATGTACAAGATACTACTAAATATTTTAATCATGGACACAATTCCAGCTACCAATCTATCTAAAACTTACAAAAAAGAGGGATTTCCGTTTATCATACACATATTTGAAATCCAACACACTTGAACAAACCATATACAATAAGAGAACAATGAGAAAACAAGAACAAAGACTCGAACTGAAAACTTGTAATATGAATCCAACTTCAATATATATCAATATTTTTTTTTATGTCTTCTACCTTTTCAAGACCTATAATTATGCTCTCTCTATTATGGAGTGTGCCAAGAAGCTTAGCTAAACTAACCATCAAAACAACAAACATTTCCAACCTTTCAGCATTGAGTATTTTGTATGGTGGTCAAACTGTGAATGTAAGGAAACCAATGGTATAAAAATGAGCAAGGAGGTTATGAAACTTCCCCTCATACACTTTTTATTTCACAACTATCACCCCGTAGACAGTGGTTGTTCCTCTATGTATGCCAAACCCTTCAATTTAAATATCTAAAACTTATTAGTTTCACCACCATGAATATGTCTAGATCACCTCCAAATGGAATTTGTCACTATAGTATATTTAATCTGATATTTGAATATGAAATATCTTATAATAGTATCTTCAGAACATACATTACACATAATTGGGCATAGTGGAAACATCTAGTATATATGACTAGAAGATTACTATGCAAATTTGGATTATACTTCCCTAACGTGAGGCTTTTATGTCCCTAAAACATTTAGGAATCTTGTGAGGAAATAATTATCCCATATCTTAATTAGAATAACATTTGGCCTTCGCTGATAGCTAACCCTTTAACCAAACTAGTGGATGTTCTTTCACTTCTCTTCACTTTATCCTTTCCTCTTTTCATAATAAATCATTCTCTTACAATACCAACTAACCATCTAGAGTGAGGTATTTGATTGAAAGTAGGAAAAACACTTCATCTTCATTTTCTAACATAGAAGGCTCAAATAGATGTAAGTTCTTCAGCATTGACAACTAAATAGACCTTCATATAAGGAAGCAAGTTAAGCCTAAAAGTATTCTTTCCCATTTAACACAAAATTAAAAATCAACCATATTTAAGAGGGTTAATCCCCCTACATTTAGCTTCGAACCTTGATCTACTTGAGTAAAACCATATCTTGTATATTGAATAAGGAAATTATGCTTATTCCTATGTTGATCATGTCTTTTTTTATGCTTGGATTGATACTTCTTTAATATATCTTGTACATGGAAGTGAATTTGCAAAATCTTCTCAATGAATTTATTAAATTTTTGAACCTTTGGATTGAATTTTCCAAATAAACCTTGAGTCTCGATCTTAAATAATAAATTTATGAAAAATAAAATGAACCCACACATTAGCAAAAAAAACATTGGTAGATCACTACCTTTGAGGGTCTTCTTACATGTAATAATAATGCACATCTTACCCAACTAGTCTAGAAACAAAAATAGATAGTCATGCCCCTTCTCTGACATAGACAACTCGCTTACAAAATCCATTAAAATGCTTTTCCATGGTCTATAAGGAGATCTTAATGGAATATACCAACCAAAATTTGTACTACAATGTTATATTTCACTACATAAAATAAATTCACTTATGATATTAGAAATATATAATTTCATATTTGGCCAAAAAACATACCTCTATAAATGTATAATAGTCTTTATAACACCAAAATGTCTTAAACTATTGAATTACATGTTTCCCTCATTAGCTAAACTCTTTATTATTTAGGTGCAAAAAGCTTACTAAACTTATATATAAATATATATTGAATGCAATAATCATCCTTAATCCCAAAACCTCTACTTGAGAAAATAACTCACCAAAATTTGCATCGTGGTCATATTCCTCTACATAAACTTATACAAAAAATTATCAAAAAGATTTATGGTGCCCATGGCTGAAATAAAGGGAGGTATAGATGGAAAATTAAATATTTTTTTAGTCACACATTATATTTTATAAGAAAATGAGTTTTGTTTTAAAAAATCCCATCGTTTTTTTGTGACTAGTTTGTTGAAGTTTAATTTGAGCTTGCAAATATTGGATGGGTTGTTGATTCGTATAGACAATGATTTATTCACCTATTAGAGATCAATTCTATTTATTGACTGATTTAATAATGTAATAGGTTTGTTTTTTAGATGTATAATAATTCATAATTTCACAATGAAATAAATCTAAATGGTGACAAACCATGTTACCTACTTCATGTAGGACAATCCCCATAACATAGTCACTAGCAGTCATTTTCACATGAAAGGGTAGATTCAAGTTAGGAAGATATAAAATTATAAATGGAAAATACTATGTTTTAACATATAAAATACCAATTGTTTCTTATTAATCCAATAAAAAATCTTATCACTTGTTGTAGTGGTGTGTGAAGGTGCAGCTATAGAAGAGAAGTTCTTGATGAACTTACTTAAATACTAAATTTTACCCAAAAATCTTCTTCTCTTAGTCAAATTGGAAGGTCTTGGTAAATTTTTGATGTCGTCTACTATCTTTAGATCAATGCTTTATTCTCCATATCCAAACATATGCCCCAATAAGATAAGTGATTTCTGAGAAAAAATATATTTATTTTTCATTCAACACTAACTTGTTTTCCTTCAAATCCTACAAAACTTGTTTAAGATAATAAATTTTTTCATCAAAAGTTCTTATAAAAATAAAAATATTATCCAAATATAAAATTACAAAGGAATCAATAAATGGCCTCATTACCTCATCCATCAACCACATCTAGGTAGATGGAATAAAAATGGTACTAAAACAAACCATTCCTAGAACCTTCACCCTGTCTTGAATGTTATTTTCCAAATCTCTTCTTCCATAATATACACTTGGTGATACCCAAATTTAAAATCAATATGAGTACAATACTTGGCATGCCAAAGTTGTTCCATAATATCATTAATCCATAGAAGAGGGTACATATTCGTGATGTCTATATTGTTAAGTGCTCTATAATAAACACAATTTATCTATGAAAAATATTTATTAAGTACCAATATAATAGGATAACCACATGGAAAAATACCATGACAAATAAAATCTTGTTAATAACAGACAATATTTTTTTATTTTAAATCATTATTTTCCTTCAAAGACTTTCCATATAACTAAAGACTTGGAAGCAAATTTTTGAGTAGTAAATGAATTTTATGCTCAATAGACTAGGAAGTTGTAACCCTCTAGGCTCATGTAAAACCTCCTTGAATTGAAATTTGAACACTCCCATACACTTATGCACTTTGTTAGTAAACATGTTATAATAAGTCTTATCTACAACCGCTTCTTCATCATAAATATATATTTGAAAAAGAAAGGGAAACATCCCAATAGCATTGATAATATTTTTAGCTTCATAGGAACTTACCAAAGGGATTTTATAATCACCTTTGTAGGTTGAAATCATATATTGATTTCGATCCTTCACCAAAAGATATTGGTTGGCTCTTATTAAGAAGATATGACTCCAGATATATAAGTAAGTGATGCCAAATCTACACCAAACACATCAAGAAGTACAACATCCAATGTAACTTCAACGTTGAAATGTGCATTGATATGAAACATAAATTTATATTACATGGTTAGCATGATGTCTATAACTTTCTTCACCCAACCCAATCAATATGGAATTCGATGATTGTAACTATCAAATCGAAAATTGTTTGTTGGTTCTTTATTTATCAAATTAAATTGTAAAAAAGTATCAAAAAGGACTACCCACTTTTGTTTCTTTCATTTGAATTTTAACATAGACAAGCTTAGAAATTTCAAACTCTTGATAACTAATACTAGTTAAACATACATATGTATTTCCAAAGGTACAATATGAAGTTTCATCTACATTGGAACTACAACCAATATTAACATCTAGATAGAGGGCATAGCTTTTTTCTAGTTTTTTTAATGGATACAATTTTGGATAGAGATTCCAATAAAGATCCTTGTAATGACTCTCAACATCATATTTCCTAAAATTTATTTTATTATCCTCCCTATAAATAGAAGTAGCATTATTATTATCTTTCTATTTACCTTTATCCTTTTGATAAGAGTTTCCTTGTTGTTTGGAAGTTCTTCAAGAGGTAGATGGATCCTTCTTATTTAAATTTATGAGTAGTGATCTTGAGAATAAACCTCATCTACATTTTTAGGCTTGGTCAAGAGGATTTTCTTCCTAAAATAGCTATGCAGTCTACCCATATACTTCATCAATATTTTACAGTATTTTATTTCCTTTCCAATTTAGACAACCTTCTTATAGAACTCACTTGTGTACTCTTGCACACATTTGCCTTTATTTTTCTTATGATATTCCAAATACATATCAATTTCTTCCTCATAACAATATGAAATAATTTTTTCTTGATTACCATACTAAAAATATCCAACTTGGTAATAGGAAGAAGCTTCTTAGGAACTAGTATATGAACATATCTTTTAAACCATGTTAAGGCATGATTGGTTAATGTCAAACATAGAAAATAATTTTTTTGACCTTCATTAATATTATGTAAACTAAAATATATATCAGGTTTTGATAGGCAATGTGATAAAAATTATGCATTTAGGTTGCCATCATATGGCTGAATTTATATCTTTACCTTAGCCTTGAGTTGAGGTGGATCTTGATTGGCATGGGGCTGCTCTTCCTTCTTCTCATGAAACTCGAGAACATATTCCTTATTTTATTTCAATGAATCCATATAAACACATATATTATGTGTGAAAATCCCCATGATGACGTCCAAAAAATTATGATTATTAATTAAAGAGAAATACTAGTTAATTCTTCAAGATTGGGAAATTACGGTTCTATTTCTCATGAAAATTATTAATCAGCATGGGTTGTACATTAGATATATTATTTCCACTTCCTTGTGTAAATATGATTTTATAAGGGAAATTAAATCCCTTGACTGATATCAGTATTTTATATAGTGATGGGCATAAACTTACAATGTAATCACAAACACACAAACCCATACAAAGGACTAATACATAACTAATTCTGATACCAATATGATCAATAAAGTATGTGGATATTCCAATTTGATCTTCACCAACATGGATCCTATGATTCCTATCTCAAAAGTGAATGGAAGATGAGTGTTCTAGGTTATTTATTAAATAAAAATTATATTTTACATGAACATGAAAAAAAAATGCATAAATCTTAGAATAAACACATGAGTTATCTTGGAGAAGTCCAACGTGGGGAAAACTCTAGTGAGTGAGGAAAATGTAGTCCACTTACACTATATAATGCAATTAATGTATACTATATTTCCAAACATGGGCTTCCTAGCTAGAATACTCCCTACCAATCCATCAAAACTTGAACACAAGATTGCTTTGCACTTATCTAACACTTATTTTAACGCAAACACAATTGAGCCAACCATCTATGACTAGGGAACGATCTTAGGAAAAGTATAAACACTCAAACATGCAAATTACAATTTGAATACAACTTCAAGACTTGTCATTGGATTTTTTTTATGTATTTTTCCTTTTCAAGCCTATATTTTATGCTCTTTCCACTTTGGAGTCCTCCAAGAAGCTCAACTCAACCAACCATAAGAAGATGAGATGTTTGTAATAGTTTTGTATGGTGTAAAATTATGGATGGATGTAGATGAACCATTTTGAAATTTCTGATGTGGTTATTTAATATACAATCATACACCAATAGATATGTAACCACTTAGGAATTTGTACAACCATTACCCTAAAAAGAGCAATGATTTTGTTATTAAATTTAAAGAGTTGAAACTTAGCTTCATCAAGATAAAGATGTATGGATCACCCCCATACTAAATATTCCATAATATCATATTTGATATAATGTTTTAATATTAATTATCTATTAATAGTTTCTTACAAGCATGAACTACATATAATTGATCATATAGGAAACATCTAGTATATAAAACTAGAATATTATGATACAAGTTTGGATCAATCAAAGATAAAAAATATAGAGGAATTAAAGTCAACAAAATTAATCAAATTAACCCTCTAAGCCAAGGTTAATGAGAAATGTATCCATATATTTAATAATTGAGTAATTCTACTTAACACACTTTCCCAGTAATCTATGTCTTTCTTATGTGGACCAATAGGAATCTTTACATAGACAAAATATTGATTAGGGTCCCTTAATCTGAAGATTAAAATATGGTATAGATTTCTTTTAAATACAATGGATGAATTATAAACATGAACATTAGAATTCCCAACATTTTTTTGGCACCTTTATACTTCGACTCACACAATTTGTATAACATATATTTAAATTTCTTAGTTTCTTTCACCAAAGTATACCCAAACAACATTGCATCAGTAATGACCTATAAATGAGTGGAATTTTCCACATACGAGGTAATTGAGACACCTAAAATATAACCCTACTATTTTTCATGTTTTATAATATATCTCATTGATTCCAACTTGATTACATCCATTAAATATTGGGAATTTATCTAACTAAAATGAGAATATAACTATTTTCAACTCTTCAAGTGTTATTTCATTCAATAGATGCTTTTTTATATCATACATAACAATGTTTAGGATAAGTTTAATCAATTATTATTGAATGTTAAATATCAATATTATCATTAGTTAGTAATAATTGAAATTAGTCATAAATTTCCTTTTTTATTTCCTTTTCCTCAGTTAGACCCTTGTCATCATCTCTTTTAACATAAAAATGTGATTTTTTATTCTTTGAATGTCTACAACTTTGTAAAAATCTGTCATTTTCATCTCCATATTTGATCATAATGCCCTAAATCTGAGATGTAGCTAGTAATCCTCCTCTTTCTCCAAGTACTCCATCTAAAACAATAAATTTTTTCCTCTATTTTGAGGACGTATGACTTTAAAACATTTCACACTAAATTATTTATTACCTACAGTATCCTACAAACATTATTTTTGAATTCACAATCATATTTCATGACACTCCATTGACCTTAATTATCTTAGTTTTATTATGTTTCAATTTCACATGGAACTTTTTTATATTAAATATTTATACATCAACTTTATTCCACCATTTTAGAATATGCCCAACAAAATTTGTATGCACAACGATTCTATGATTAAATTTCAAAAGAATATGTTTAGGATTATTGAATCCATGTAGCCTCAACAAGACAAGATCATGATCCGATCTTGAATTCAGTAATATAAGTGATTTAGATTCATCTATAATTACCAAAGGGACTCATCAATAATAACCTTTTCTAGTATGTCCTTGGTTGAAGCATTTCCTTTTCTTTTGTTTGATCAGGTAAACACCCCATCCTTAGGAATTAAATCAACCTCATTTTTTTCTTCCATTAGATCCAACACAAAGGGAAAATTTTGATCCAAGAAGGCCACACCTACTTTATTTTATTATAACCAAAATCATGTTAAATTATCCACTGATGATCTAATTTTTCAACAAATTTGAAGAGGCTAAATGTTTTACCAACATTCTTTGTCCAAAAATGGTGATTAGGCCCATAAATAATAGTTAAACAAAATATCTTATCAAAATATTGGCATTACTTATAAAATATTATCTAAGACAATGATTTGATTACTTATAAGACTTTCCACTTTATGTTGTCTAAAATCAAGGAAATGGACCTAGATTGATCTCAATGGTGGAAGAATAAAAAGAACAAACATAATGAGGAGAATGACCTAAAGAGTGATAACTCAAAAGGTCTCAATCCATGATGAAACCCTGTATAACTAACTTAGAGACCCCAAAAACCATAATATTGTCAAGCTAAAAATCTGATGTTTCTAAATAAGATTAGTCAAAATACCATAGTTTACCTTAAGAACATAATTATAATGTAAACCTAGCTAAAAATAATTTTATCAGCCATCCTAATTATGATCCCTGTATAACCTATACCCAAAGAATGGAGAATGCTCTGCATATTAATATCTTTAGTGGAGAGCCAATTGAAGACAAAAAATCTCTTCCAAGAGAAGATGAGTTCAAAATCTCAACTACTTTATAAAAACAATCAAATGGGGTAGATGTAAAATACAATGTTACAAAAATATGGAATATTTCCCCCAAGACATTTCTATGTTGAATTCACATTTGATCACCAAATTTTTATGCAACATGACCCAATAGAAGTAGTAGGTAGGGAAAACATAACTCAACTATAGTAAGGCAATTAAGCTGGTGTAACTCATATTTAACTGAGTTGGGAAAAAATATTGATGAAATTTAAGTGGAAATTTTTGAAATGATAAAATTTATAGATCAAAATGTAGGAACACTATTTAAGAAACCATTGGCCCAAACATAGGACCTAACTCCACTAGTCAATCTAGTGATAATATTCAAACTGAGATAAACACAGCCAATGCTAGCATGTTTGCGTAAAATAATTGTCAAGATAAGAAAATAGTAATGTTAGATGAAGCCATTAGCATAGTAAAATATTTGGAAGAATTCCTGTCAGAGAAAAAGCGAACCCTCTCTCTTCAGGCTACAAATCTTGAAGAAATAAAAGAAGATCTGAAGAAGCTGATTATGGCAAATGCATAAGGCTATGATATGCTTAAAGTAATCCACATAGGAATGGTGGACCTTTTAAGTGTTAATACTAGTAAAATTTTTCAAACTATAAAAATGGACATTAGCCTTGAACAAATAGAAAAAGTTGTCATAAAAATAAATGATCAATAGAGTGTTAGAGCAGATGAAACTAAAAAGAAAATTCAAGAACTTCAAGAAAATTTTAATACCTTAGTAGGATCATCCTCACTTATTTTGATTTAGATACATGAATTTGAGGAAAACATGAAAATGTCTTACAAAACAAACCCTCTAAGTATGGTAAAAAAAGGAGAAGGCACCCTTGTAGGATCATCCCATTAAGACAACCTACTACAAAGCAAGTGTCTAATCATGCTAAACAAATCAAACAATCAAGATCATTTATAAACATTGAGTCATTAAGCATAAGTGATTTGCTAATTTTTTTTATGATACCTACAAAAGGCTTGAAAGGCTTAGTAAAAATAATAAAATTTTCAAAGAACTGGTTAAGTTGTCTAAAGATATAAACTAGATAAAGAAAATTGAATAAATTATCACTGCCACTTGCCTATATTTCAATGAACTTAGTGAATTAGATTGGAATCCTGATAATCTATAAATATTTGATCCCTTGGATGCTTTGCAAGATTGGACTGAGTCCCTTCTTGCCATCCTTATATGTGTGTAAGAGGAAAAGGTTGTACTTACTGGTACACCTAGATGGTTGGAAGAAGTATACTCCTCCAACACTGAGTCATCCAACTTTTCTATAGTCACACCTAAGAGTTCTTTTTTTGTTAATAGTTTTATAGGCTACAAATTCATGTTTAGGAGTCTTCAAAGATTTATAAACTGACTACTAAGGAGGAGTCAAAGTTATGTGAATGGTTAGGTATGTGTCAAGTTCATATATTGTCTAAAATCCTAAAGTGTTTATGTTTTGGTTTAGGATTATGGTCAAATCCATATTTAAATGTATATCTTATTGGTCATTCCTATTTAATTAAAAATAATAGAGTAATTTGAGTCTAGTATGTCAATGAAAGTAAAAAATAGTAATTTTTAGTAGTTTTTTTTCATCAAGGTTAATATTATTTATATACCTTTAATTGGATATATTATCTCTTGTACCTGACATCCAAATTAGGATGGGGGTGCGGGGGGGGGGGAGCGGGCGGGGGGGGGGGGCCGGGGCGGGTGGGGGTAAGTGCAGGGGATCGGCGAGGGGCTGGGTGGGGGGGTCATAATGGAAAAATTTAACTATATAAAAAAGTTTGAAGAAAAATATTTTCACACATGGCAAGTAATAACCTAGTTTTTACTAATCAACAAGGATCTTTGGGATATTGTTGATGGAAAAATGAAGAAACCAAAAGATGTAGAAGGAAAAATAAAATGGAAGAACAAAGATTACAAAGAAATGAAAATTATTGGCCTAGGGTTATCTAATGCTTACTTGCATCATATTGACCTATCAAAAACTTCAAATGCCATTTGGACTACATTAAACAAGATATTTGGATCTCAAATAGGAAGTTCAATAGTGAATCTCAAACATAAGCTATTTATACTAAAGATGGAGGAATGTGACAACATGGTGCAATAAATAAGTATGTTTTGCTCCATTCTAAATCAAGTAGGAGGAATAAAGGTAGTTGTACCTAATGATGATGTAAAATATATTCTACTAAATAACATGCCAGCTATTTATTACATTATGGTTTTTACACTAAGAAAAATAAATCCCATCTTACAAGATCTAAAATTATTCATAGAGATATGCAAAAAATAAGAATATTGATCTAGTTACAAGTGTATTGTATGGTAAAGATAAAGAGGATACGTCATATTTTAAAAGAAAATATAAATCTTATTTCAAACAAGAATTAACCTCTAAGGATTCAAAGAAATGATTTATTTTCTTCTATTGTAAACAACATGGTCGTTTGGTTGTAAAATGTCAAAATAGAGATCAAGACTTGCTTGATGGGAAGTTATAAGAGAATGCCAAGAATGTTGATAAAGACAAGGAAAATGATGAAGAAGAACTAATGAATGAGTACATTGGTTATAATTTTGAATATTTTTTATATTTAGTAAGCAACAAACCTATTGGAAGTTGGAGGACACTGGATGATGGAGGTTTTCTATGCCTTTCATTAGCCACTAATGAAGGGGCACTTCTACTATAGTGCGCGCGCGCGCGCGCACACACACACACACACACACACACACACACACACACACACACACACACACACACACACACACACACACACACACACACACACACACACACACACACACACACCTGCGCACGCACACACACACACACACACACACACACACATTACTTTATTACTTTATCATATAGTGTATTACATAAAAGAAAGTATTATAGAGATACATGAGTGAAAGCTTAACAGATGGTTCCTGCTTATAAGTTACCACACTATATAGTTTGATGTGGTTCCCTCAGTGAATGGTTAATGTCAGATGTACCTATTTAAAGTTCCCACACATATTCAATTGATGGGTTCTCAATAGTGAATGGTTGATAAGAGGTTGATGTGTTCCTTCTATACTATCATTAAGTCTTGTGAAACACAAATTACCATGTAAGCCTTATGGGGGAATGTTATGAGATGATTAGTCCTCACATTAATTTATGAATATTGTAATATACATTATTATGTGAGTAATAATTCATAGAGTTTTATATGTTTAGTAGTTGGTTATTATTATTAAGTTAGTAAAATATATAGTTTATAAAAATAATATATTTTAGTTGTACCTATATCTAAAATGAACTTTATGTGGAAATTGTTCAAATGATAATCTTTCTAGATCAAAATTTAGGAACACTAGTTAATAAACCATTGGCCCAAACACAAGACGTAGCTCTACTAGTCAATATTAGTGACATGATTCAAGGTGAGATGAATACAACCAAAGTTGGCCTGGTTGAGTTAAATAAAAGTCAAGATAAATAAATAGTAATGTTAGATGAAGGCACTAGCATAGTAAAACATCTAGAAAAAGTCCTTTTAGAGGAAAATCTATACCTCTCTCTTGAGGCTATAATTCTTGAAGAAATAAAAGAATATCTAAAGAAGATAATTATGACAAATACACAAGGCTATGATATGCTTAAAGTAATCCACATTGGAATGGTGGACATTTTAAATGTTAATACTAATACAAATTTGCAAACTAGAAAAATGGGCATTAGCCTTCAACAAATATAAAAAGTTGTCATAAAAATAAATGATCAATAGAGTGTCAGAGCAGAGGAAACTAAAAAGAAAGTTCAAGAACATAAAGAAAAACATGTATGGGAACTTTAAATTGGTAGGATCATCCTCACTTATTCTGACTCAAATACATGAATTATAGGAAAACATGAAAAGGTCTCATAAAACAAACCCTCTGATTATGGTAAAAATAGAACAAGGTACCCCTTGTAAGATTATCATATTAAGACAACCTACTATAGAGAAAGTGTCTGATCATGCTAAACCAATCTGATAATTAAGATCCTTTATAAACATTGATTCATTAAGCATTAGTTATTTACTAAATTTTTTTGATGATAACTACAAAATGCTTAATAAAAATACAAAAAAATTCAGCGAACTACTTAAGCAGTCTAAAGATATAAACCAAAAAAGAACATTGAAGAAAATTTCACTACCACCTCCCTATATTTCAATGAACTTAGTGAATTTGATTAGAACTCTGATAATGTAAAAGTCTTAGATCAATTGGATGCTTCGTAGGATTGTACTATGTCCCTACTCGCCAAACTGAAAGGTGTGAAAGAGGAAAAGGTTGTACTTATTGGTATAACTAGATGGTTAGAAGAAGTATACTTCTCCAACACTAAGTCATCCAACTTGTCTATAGTCACACCTAGGATTAGAGCAAACTTTCCCTTAGCAAATTTTGGTGGTGTTGAAGCCCTCGATTAAGATATTCAATGAAATCAAGAAAGACAGTTAGAGGATCTAACTCAGGTTCATATACTTCCATATGCATTCAATATTCATGGTTGGTGTGGAGTAGGTAATGATATAAGATATAGAATCTAGAGTCTAACTAAAAATCTCCATTAATGGGAAAAAACTCAACAACTTGTATTTGGGAAGATTGAGGAAGAAGGCATGGACTTTATAATTACTAGCCTAGATGATAGCATAAAAGGATGGTGGTTATCACTTATAGAAGACTGTAGGGTTATGCCAGGATCCACAGTAGGTAACTTTATTGAAGTAGTTATCTGTGAGTATGCTAGAGACATCATAAATGTTGATGCTATTGAATACAATAAATTATTCAGGATGAAGCTTTAAAACATGAAATACTAGGATAGATTCAAGTGTGATTTTGCTCTTTTGGCAACAAAAACAAAATAAAGATAAGATACTAAAACTAAACACATTTTTATTAATGCACCTCTTAGCAAAATCTCAGATGGAGCATTGGCCTACATAGCAACTAAAAAGGAAGACATGACTGTAAAAAAACCATAGTTGTAAAAATGACCTCAGGTCAAATTATCAAATCTATGTAAGAATATCTTTACAATCAATGTAAGGATAAAGTTAAGACCAAATTGCTTAAAAAACTGAAACCCATTGATAATAGTATATATAAAAATAGTAGATATAGTGCTCCAAGATATTATGGTTCTGATAGGTTTCATTGTAAATGCCATAAAGAAAAGATCAGATCCCAAAAATGGAAAACTTGAGACAATCCCAAGTATAACATGAGGTTCTCTAGAATAAAAACTCATGTTAAGCCAAAAAGAACCATCTTAGGAAAATGACCTATAAAATTTATATATGTGGTCATGAAGGTTATATAGCTTCTAAGTGCCCAAATAAGAAAAGGTATCCTAAAAAGATGAAAAAGATTAGAGCTATACTTCCTAATGAAGAAATGCAAGTTATTTTTGAATTTAGCTCAGATGATGATGTCTATTCAATACCCACTATAAATGACACATCTTCTAGTGAAAAAGAAAATAAGGTAAATCAATTTAAATCACTGTCTTCTTCTGATAACTCTAAGATTGAACTATACTATTGTAATATGATGTATGGATTTGATCCCAAATCCCAAAAGAAATATCTAGAATATCTACTCTAGAACTGTAAGCTCCCTCTTCATCTCATCCCTATCTATCAAGATGAGCTTACCTAATTACACAACATGCATGGTGACCCTAAGGGAAAACACCACAATAGGTTGTCTTTCATCATAACCCAATGTTATATGCACAATAGGAATCTAATGGAAAACAAAAAGCTAAGCCTAAGAATCTAAGTACAAACAGCCTGATAAAATACCAAAATTCTCATGTTGAAATCCTCAGAGCTATAAAATCAAAAATAGAATCTCCTTCTCAAGATATTAATGAATTAATAAAATTTTCTAAATATTCTATAGAAGAAAACAACTCTAAATAAGTTCCTCCTAACCTAGGATGTTTCTATGCCAGAGAAAAAAATAAATCATTATCTCAGTAAACATCATTAAGTTAAACAATGGCTTATCGAGATAAGATTGTTAAATCAATATTGGATCAAATATGAGTATTGAAAAGCATTGAGCTATCCTAGAGTTCCTATGGAAAGATGATTAATTATATTTATTTGGTGTCAATGGGTTAAGGACTACTATAAAAAAAGATTCTCCTAGGGTACTACATGAGGCAAATGGCATTAAGGCATATGCAAAATTATGGATGTTTGTTATGATGTCGATAGATATTATTTTAGGAATTAACTTCCTAAATCAATTTATGCCTTATACTATTCACAACAAATAATTGTCTTTAAGCTTCTTTGGTAGTGAACACCAAATTCCTAGAAAGACCCATGCAACTATAATAATTGCCATAGGAACCCATCAAGAAGAAGACATAAAACTATAGAAGAAGATTTATAGGACAGTACAAGATTTTTAAAAGAGAAAATATATCGTGAATATTGTCATGACAAAGATCAAAATATTTTGTGATAATAATCCTAGAAGGTTTTAGGATAAGTTTAAATATACTATTTCTCTTGGTCTAAAACCTAGAGTTGATCATACCTAAGGCATCAAATCTAACACTATCCCTTTCTCTCCTTCTCATGTTAAAATGGGAAAAGAAGAGATTAAAGAATTATTATAGAAGAATTTGATACATAAAATCCATAGTGAATGGGCTTGTCCTACATTCTATGTGAATAAACACTCATAACAAAAAAGAGGGAAAATGAGACTAGTAATAAGTTATAAAAATGTCAATGATTGGCTTATACCTATCAGACATCCAATTCCTAACAAGACTACTCTTATCAGCAAGTTAGATGAATGTTGTGTTTTCTCTAAGTTTGATTTGATAAGTGGATTTTGGTAAATTGTTGTAGAACCTCAAGATACTTATAAAATTTCATTTGTCTTACTAGTTTTACATAGGCATTATGAGTTGAAGGTCATGCCTTTCAGCCTGAAAAATGCGCCCTCTGAATTTCAAAAAAGGATGGATGGAATCTTTTGCCATAATAAGAATTTTGCTATCTATATTGATGATATATTAGTTCTTTCAAAAGATTGAAACAGTCATTTTATACATTTCAAACAATTTGTTGATCTTTGTAACTAGAGTGGGTTGCTTTTAAGAGATAATAAAATGGAGATAGGCAAAATAGAGATTGAATTTCTTGGGTTAAATATATGTCAAATAAGATTGCATTACAATGCCATATTTTGTAGTCTTTAAAAATATTCCGAGTTGAAATAAAAGACAAAACCAAATTACAGAGAATCCTTAAATCTATGAATTATTGCTCTCCATTTTATAAAGATCAGGCCGAAGATAGGAAAATACTATAGAAAAGGTTAAGAAAAGAATCAAGCTCAAGGATTACTGAAATGACACAAGCAATCAAAAGAATAAAGGAAAAATTTAAAGGACTACCAAATCTCAAATTATTAGAAGGTTTAATGATTTTGGAAATAGATGCTTTAGATGAATCATATGGCAAAATACTTCTAGAGAAACTAAAGATTGTAGATAGGAAGTCTGCTATTACTATAATGGAACATGGAACCCATTTGAAAAGAATTTTCATTCCACTAAAAAATAACTATTATCAGCCAAATTGTGCATGTTCAAACTAAGGATATTTTTGCTCCCAAATAAATTCCTCTTAAGGGTAGATCTATTATAGTTTTAATCTATCATTAGAAAACCTCATACCAAACAAGTTGGAACCCAGATAATGACTAGATGGGCAATATAGTTTTATAACTTTGAGTTTGATGTTCAATACAAGAAAGAAATTACTAATTATTTAGCTGATTTAATGTTTAGAGAAGGATCAAAATGGTATTCTCATAATTTTTATACTAATATTATTTTGATGTCTCAAGATGATGAAAGATCTGATAATTTTGATTATGATACTATTCTAGAAAATCTTACTAAGCAATAAAAATAGATAATAAAAGAATGACTTCTTATCCTTGCAAAGACCCAGATAAAAGAACTTGTTAGGCTTGTTATTGAAATTTTTTTGTGAAAATATTTCTTAGTTAATGCTTGCAGGAACTTTCTTGATGCTAAAGGAAGAATTTGGACTAGATTTAGTGAAATGGATCATAAAAATATCAAGATACTTGGGGGACAATTGTCACTTGCAAAGTTTCATCTGATCGAATCAAAGGCATTTTTCTTTGGAGAAGTCTATATCTGTATGAGTACCAATCTAATTACAAGGATATTTCATGATAAACTAGTTGATGTACCATATGATCAATCAGAAAAATTAACTTGGGATCAATGGCTTGAATAATATGCACCAACCACTTTAGTCCCCTAGTTCAAGATTATTGTCATTCATGAAGAATTAGGTGTTTATGATACTAATACACTGTTCAAATTTACTAGAGATCACATATATAATAAAATAGAATTTATGTTATATTTTAGAGATTGTATATATAACCATGAGAACAAGAAAATTAGATATACATTTAAAAGAAAGTTTTATGAACTTCCAAAAGATGGTGATACCATATTAAGCAATGAATTTATTATGGAAAATCTTAGGCACCTTGATAAAATTGAAAGATTAATCCTTGATATTCATGAAACACATACATACTCATGGGATGAATATGTCCATGACACCTATCATAGGTATGAATATTTAGATGACATAAGCACTGACATGTCTACTAAAAACCCTTATGAGAGCCCTAACAGGAAGCATGAATGATCCCTTTCAAGGTTTATTCACTTTCTTTTTAATACAATGATGTAGATGATTTAACTATGAAAGTAAATTTTAGAGTGTGATCCAACTTTATCACGCAATGTGACCCATGGTAAGGTCTTATCTTGATTAGTAGAGTGGGCTTGTCCTCTACCTTTTATAACTACAATATGATGTTTACTTTTTATAAAGGTTTTGATTTGATAAGAGCATGTGCTCGTATTACTCCATGATTCAAATAGGGAATCCCAATAAATCTAGAATCAACACATGTGATGGGGGTGTCCTATCAACCTCTTAGATTTTATTAGATTCTCCCTATATATAATGCATTTTAGCATGATATGACAAAAACATCTTTGCTTTTATCACTTTGCCTAGCTAGATGGGGTTGTCATCGAACAAGCCTAGGTTTTGGATTGTTTGTAACCAGTTACTCATTGAATCGGTGGAAAATCTCTCCCAATCCTTTATTTAAAAATATTTTGGTGTTCAATCACTATCATCAAATGTTCAAAATAGAAATGAGAGAGCTTTGTAGGTTTATAAGCTCTACAAGTCTTAGGATAGGTTTTTTAAGTATTGGTTTAGACAACTACCTAGCTCAGGGTTGAATAGTTTCTAAATTGCTTGGTCTTTTGCACTATGCATAGCCTACAAAACCAATGTATGTTAGTTATCTATTGTCGATAATAAATATTTGGTAGGATTATGACTACGTATGGTTATAATCTTATTGGACTTCACTGATTATGTAATATTATTCTATGTTATATAAATATATTTTGTCCAATTGGTCTTATTGGTATCAGAGCCTCATTTACCTATTCAATATATATTTCCAGTCATCTTGTCATCTAAATTATTTTTTCTAGACTATAGGGAAATGATACCACTCTTTTGATGATCTATTTAAAGTTGATTTGAATAGTCGATCTCCTTGTTCATAAGCTCAAGGAACCTACTATGTCTGAATTTCCTTGAGACTTGTTTGGCCTAACAATCTATCAGATCTAGATCTTGAATTTACGTGGGATACCTGGAGTCGAGGCATTGAGGCAATGTGTCGCTTAAGCCATTTTTTCATAATAATCCCTGCTAAAAGAATTGTCTATTAGAAGAGTCCCTCGAAGTTACCAATCGAATAAGCACTACATGGTAGCAAGGATA
>JARHVA010006086.1:490000-612500 GCA_037957365.1 Torreya grandis
CAAGTTAAAATGGGAGAAGAAGAGATCAAATAGCTATTGCTGATGGATTTGATATAGAAAATCCATTTTGGATGGGCTTGTCCTGTATTCTATGTGAATAAACACTAAGAACAAAAAAAAAGGGAAAATGAGACTGGTAATAAATTATAAAAATTTCAATGATTGGCTTATACCTATCAGACATCTAATTCCTAACAACATTGTTCTTATCAACAAGTTGAAGGAATGCTGTGTTTTTTCTATGTTTGATTTGAAAATTTTATTTTGGAAAATTGCAATAGAACCTAAAGATACTTACAAAATTGCATTTGTCTTACCAATATTAGGTAGGCATTATGAGTAAAAGGTTATGCCTTTTGACCTAAAAATTGCTCCCTCTAAATTTCAAAAATGATGGATGGAATCTTTGGCCATGCTAAGAAACTTTATATCTATATTGATTAGATATTAGTTCTTTAAAAAGATTTCAATAGTCATCTTATACATTTGAAATAATTTGGTGATCTTTATAACTATAATGGGTTGGTTTTGAGTGATAAGAAAATGGAGATAGGAAAATTAAAGAGTGAATTTCTTGCGTTAAATATATTTCAAAATAAGACTGCATTACAACCCAATATTCTGGAGTCTTCAAAAATATTTACAGATGAAATAAACGACAAAAACTAATTATAGAGATTCCTTAGATCTCTAAATTACTGCTCTCCATTCTATAAAGATCACACCAAAGATAACAAAAGACTACAAAAAATGTTAAGAAAAGACTCAAGCCCATGGACAACTAAAACAACAGAAGCAATCAAAATAATCAAGGAAAAAATTAAAGGATTACCAAATCTCAAATTGATAGGAGAAGGTTTAATGATTTTGGAAATAAATGTTTTAGATGAAGCATATGGTGGAATACTTCTAGAGAAAACTAAAGATCATACAAAAAAAGTCTACTATTACTTTAGTGGAACATGGAACCTAGCTTAAAATAATTACCATTCCACTAAAAAGAACTATTAGTAGCCAAACTATGCATGTTTAAACTAAGTATCTTTTTTCTCTCAAAGGAATTCATGTTAAGGACATATTTGTTATAGTTTGAATCTATAATTACAAAAATCACACCCAGTAAGTTGGAAACTAGATAATGACTAGATAGGAAATATGGTTTGCTAACTTGAGTTTGATGTTTAATACAACAAAGGAACTGCTAATTATTTATCTAATTTGGTGTCAAGAGAAGGATCAAAATGGTATTCTCATAATTTTTGTACTAATTATGTTTTTATGTTTTAGGGTGATGATCGATATGATCATTTTGATTATGATACTATTCCAAAAATCTAACTCATCAAGAAAAATAATGAAAGATTGGTTTCTTATCCCTATAGAGATGTAAATCAAAGAACTTCTTGGGATTTTTATTTAAAATATTTTGTCAAAATATTTCTTAGTTAATGTCTACAGGAACTTTCCTAATGTTGATGGAAGAAGTTGGATTGGATGTTGGGACATGGATCATAGAAATATCAGGATATTTAGAGGACAATTATCACTTGTAGAGATCTGACTAATCAAAGCAAAGGTAATTTTCTATGGATAATTATATATCTATATGAGTACCAATTTTACTACAAGGAGCTTTCATGATAGAGTAGTTGATGTACCATATGATCAATGGGAAAATCTAACTTGGGATCAATGACTTAAAGAATATGCACCAACCAATTTAAGCCCTTGGTTCAAGATTCTTATCATTCATGAAGAATTAGGTTTTTATGATACTAATAAGTTGTTCAAATTTATTGAAGATCACACGTATGATGAAATTGAATTTAATTTCTATTTCAAAGATTGTATATATAACCATAAGAATAAGAAAATTAGATATATCTTTCAAAGAATGTTTTGTGAACTTATAAAAGATGATGATACCATATTAAGTAATGAATTTCTTTCAAAAAATCCTATGTAGCCTAATAAAATTGAAATATTAATCCTTGATCTTCCTGAAACACATACATACTCATGGGATAACTATGTCCATGACATCTATCACAGGTATGAAGATTTAGATTACATAAACATTGACATGTCCATTGAAAGCCTTTATGGGAGTCCCTAACAGGAACCATGGATGGGCCCTTTCAAGGTTTGTTTCTTGTCCCTTTAATATGGTGACATAAATGATTTAACTGTGAAAGCAAATCCTAGATTGTGATCTAGCTATATCACACCATGTGATCCATGGTAAGGTCTTGTCTTGGCTAGTAGAGTGGGCCTATCCTTTATCATTTATAGTTATAATATGTTGTTTGATTTTTATAAAGGTTTTGATCTGATAAGAGCATGTTCTCATATTACTCAATGATTCAAGTAGGGAATCCCAATAAAGTGAGAAGTAGCACATGTGGTAGGAGTGGCCTATCAGCCTCTTACCTTTTATTAGATGCTCCCTAGGTATTATGCCTTTTGATGTGACATGACCAAAGCATCTTTGATTTTTTCACTTTGCCTAGTTAAATGGGGCTATCATGTAATAAACCTAGGATTTTGATTGTTTCTAACTGATTACTCCTTTAATTTGTGGAAAATCTCTCTCAATCCTTTATTTAAAAAGAGTTTGGGGTTCATTCACTACCATCAAATACTCAGAGTAGAAAGAAGAGAGATTTATAAGTCTTTAAGCTTTGTAGGTCTTAGGATAGGTTTGTTAAGTATTGATTAGATAGCTACCTAGCTCAGGGTCGAATAATTTTCAAAATATTTGGCCTTTTGCACTATGCATAGCCTATGAAACCAATGTATGTTTATTTTTTATTATTGATCCTAAAGAGTCAGTAGGATTATGACTATTTATGGGTAGAATCTTGTTGGACTTCATTGATTATGTAATTTTGTTCTATTTTTTATGAATATATTTTATTCAATCAATTTTGTTGGTATCAAAGCCTAGTTTTCCTATTCAATATATATATTATTGGTCATCTTGTCATCTTTAATTCTTTATTCTATCATGTAGGGATATCATACTGCTCTTTTGATGATTTGTTTAAAATTGATTTGAATATTATCTTTTTTTATTCATAAGCTTAGGGAACCTACTGTGTGTGAATTTCCTTGAGACTTTTTTGGCCCAACAATCTATCAGATCAAGCTCTTAAATGTACATGGGATATTTGGAGTTGAGGTGTTAAGGCAAGGTGTCATTTAAGCCATTTTTTTATAATGACCCCTATTTGAAGAATTGTATATTGGAGGAGGCTTTGGAAGTTACCAATCCAATGAGTAATATGCGGAAACAAAGATAAGTTCTCATGAGAAGAGTTGCATATTCTAAGTGTTATGGAACAAGTAAGTGAAATTTCTATTACTTTTTCAGATTAGATGAAGAAATTAGAAGTTAGAAACAGAAAAAAAGATGAACATGATCTAAGCCAATATATTTCTCCCAAATCCATAAATGCAAACTGTGAACTCCATAGATTAGATTTGTCTAAATTCTATAAGATGAATTTATTAGAACAAAATTTTTAGAGTGAAGTCTCTTTCAAATAATTTACTCTTAAAGGTTTGACGTTAGGATTTCTTAAGGGTAATTGGCTTAATATACTGGCTAAGGAAGATTTTAAGACATTTTATAAAAAAGACTATCATTTTGTACACATCAACCAAATAGAATGATAAATAGTAACCCTTTTTAGGCAAGGCTTGGATGTTCCTATTTTGCCCATTTTTCTTGGTAGCAAGATGTAAAACATTTCCTAAGCTATGATGGTGAAATCAATGATAATGTCCATAATGACAAAGTTACTTGTTGGGTTTATCCTAATTTTATGGGTGATCTAGAGGATCGTACTATTCCCAAAATAATTAAATGTAATTTAAAATTTAAGAACCTTGACATAAATCATATATATATTCCCTTTAGTATAGTTATCTGATGGGTCTTTTGATACTATAAGTATCCTTTAGTACCCTATAATTATATTTAAAAATCCTTAACTAGTGTGGTGATGGTACATGGAACAAAAACCATAGGATACTAGGTCAATATCAACCAGATAAAATTTGAGAAAATCTCCTTACTCATAAAATGGGTGACTAGCTATACCAAGTGTATCTATAGACAACCTAAGAAAAAAATCAAGTACACCCCTAGGCTAACTTCCCTTTCTATAAAAGAATATTTTTGAAGATATAAAATCTCCCTGGTGGAAGAAGAAAAATAAGAAACCCAACAAGGAGAATGCCCTAAAGAGCAAAAACATAAAATGTCTTAGTCCATGAAGAAACTATCTATAAATAATTTAGAGACACTTAAAACCATAATATTCTCAAGCCAAAAATGTGATGCTTTTGAATCAGATTGGTTAGAATACCATAGTTTTCCTGATGAATACAATTTTTATGTAAAACTAGCTCAAAATCATTTGGGAACCATCCTGATTGTGATCCCTATATAATTTATACCTAGAGAATGCAAAATTCTCTATATATTAATATTTTTAGAGGAGATCCAACTAAAGAATAAAAATCACTTCCAAGCGAAGATGAGTTGAAAATCTCAACTACTTTAGAAAAAGAATCAAATAGGGTAGATGTCAAATATAGTGTTCTAGAAAATATAGGAAGACTTACCCCAAGGCAATTATATCTAAAATTCACATATGATGGCCAATGTGTTATGAAGCATGACATAGTAGAAGTAGTAGGTAAGGGAAAACATAACTCTACTACAGGAAGGCAATTAAACAGGGGTAATTCAACTTCAAATTAGTTGACAAAAATATTTGTGAAATAAATGTGGAAATTTATCAAATGAGAAGCTTTCTAAATAAAAATGTAGGAACACTTGTTAACAAACCATTGGCCCAAACATAAGACCTATCTCCACTAGTCAATACTAGTGACAAGATTGAAGTTGAGATACACGTAGTGAAAACTAGCCTGGTTGAGTTAAATTAAGGTCAAGATAAATAAATATTAATATTAGATGAAATGATGGGCATAGTAAAACATCTAGAAGAATTCAGTTTGGAGAAAAAGCTAGACCTCTCTATTGAAACTACAAATCTTGATGAAATAAAAGAAGATCTGAAGAAGCTGATTATGACAAATACACAATGTTATGATATGCTTAAATTAATCTATAGAGGAATGGTGGACCCTTCAAGTGTTAATATGAGTACAAATTTGTAAACTAGAAAAATGGACATAAGCCTTGAACAAGTAAAAAAAGTTGTCATAAAAATAAATGATCAGCAGAGGAAACTAAAAATAAAATTCTAGAACTTCCTAAAAAGCTTGATACCTTACTAGGATCATCCTCACTTATTTTGACTTAGATACATGAATTTTAGGAAAACATGAAAAGGTCGTATAAAATAAACCCTTTGATTATGGTAAAATTAGGAAAAGGCACACCTTTGTAGATCATCCCATTAAGATAATCTACTATAGAGTAAGTGTCTGATCATGCTAAAAAAATTAGACAATTAAGATTTTTTTATAAATATTGAGTGATTAACCATAAGTGATTTTCTAAAAAACATTCATGATACCTACAAAAGGCTTGAAAGGCTTAACAAAAATACCAAAATTTAAAAAGAACCAGTTAAGTTGTCCGAAGATATAAAATAGAAAAAGAACATTGGAAAAAATTTCACTTCCACTTGCCTATATTTCAATGAAATTTGTGAATTAGATTGGAACCCTAATAATGTAGAAGTATTATATCCCTTGGATGCTTCATAGTATTGGACTGAGTCCCCATTTACTAGCCTAATAGGTGTGTAAGAGGAAAATGTTGTACTTATCAGTACACCCAGATGGTTGGTAGAAGTATACTCCTCCAAGGTGAGTCATCCAGCTTGTCCATAGTCACACCTAGGATTATAGAAACCTTTCTCTAATGAGATTTTGGTAGTGTATAAGCCCTTGATTAGGATATCCAACAACATCAAAGAAGTCAACTAAATGATCTAACTCAAGTTCATATACTTCCATATTCAGTCTTTATTGATGGTTGGTGTGGAGTAGGTAATGATATAAGATATAGAATCTAGATTCTAACTAAAAGGCTCCACATATGGGCATAAAATCAAAAAATTGTTTTTGGGAAGATTGATGAAGAAGGGATGGACCTTATAATTGCTAACCTAAATGGTAGCATAAAAGGATGGTGGTTATCCTTTACAAAAGACAAAAGGGTTGTGGTAGGATCCATGATAGCTAACTTTACTAAAGCAGTTATCTATGTGTATGCTAGAGACATGGTAAATAATGATGCTATTGATTATAACAAATTATTTAGGATGAAGCTTTATACATGAAATACTGGGATAGATTCAAGTGTGATTTTACTCTTTTGGCAAGAAAAACAAAATAGAGCCAAAAACCTCTTATTGAAATCTTCAGAGCTATAAAATCAAAAATAGAATCTAATTCTCAAGATATTAATGAATTAATAAAATGTTCTAAAGATTAAATAGAAGAAAACAACCTTGAAGAAGTTCCTCCTAACCAAGGATGTTTCAATACAATAAATAAAAAGAAATCAGTATCTCAGTAAACATCATTGATTCATATAATGGCTTACTAACCAAAGTTTGTTTAATTGATACTAGAGAAAATATGAGTATTACAAAGCATGGAGATATTCCAGAGTACCTGTAGAAATATGCTTCATTATATTTTGTTTCTATCAATGGGTCATGGACTAATTAAAACAATGTTTCTCTTAGGTTACTACATGAAGCAAATGGCATTAAGGCATATGTAAAATTATATATGTTTGATAAGATGTTGATAGATATTATTTTAGGAATGAAATTCCTTAATCAATTTATGCCTTATACTATTCACAGAAAATACTTGTCTTTAAACTTCTTTGGTGATGAACACCAAATTCTTAGAAGGACCCATGCAACTGTAAGAATTGCCACAACGCCCCATGAAGAAGAAGATAAAAAACTATAGATGAAGATTTACACAAAATTACAAGATTTTTAAAAGAGAAAAGATATGCTCAATACTATCATAAAAAAGATTAAAGGATTTTGTGATAATGATCTTAGAAAGTTTTGGGATAAGTGTAAATATACTATTTCTATTGATCTAAAACCTGGCATTGATCATACCAGAGGTATCAAATCTAACATTGCCCCTTTCTCTCCTTCTCAAGTTAAAATGGGATAAGAAGAGATCAAAGAATTATTATTGAAAGATTTGATAAAAAAACCATATTTAATGAGCTTCTCCTGCATTCTATGTGAATAAACACTCAAAACAAAAAAGAGGTAAAATGAGACTGGTAATAAATTATAAAAAGATCAACGATTGGCTTATACCTATTAGACATACACTTCCTAACAAGACTATTCTTATCAACAAGGTGAATGAATGTTGTGTTTTTGTTAAGTTTGATTTGAAAACTAGATTTTAGCAAATTGTAGTAGAACCTAAAGATACTTATAAAATTGTATTTGTCTTCTCAATCTTAGATTGGCATTATGAGTAGAAGGTTTTTCCTTTCAACCTAAAAAATGCTCCCTCTAAATTTCAAAAAAGGATGGATGGAATCTCTGGCCATCCTAAGCATTTTTCTATCTATATTGATGATATATTAGTTTTTTCAAAAGATTTAAATAGTCATCTTATAAAATTGAAATAATTTTCTGATCTTTATAACTAGAATGGGTTGGTTTTAAGTGATAAGAAAATGGAGATAGACAAAACAGAGATTGAATTTCTTGGGTTAAATATGTGTCAAAATAAGATTGCATTACAACCTCATATTTTGCAGTCTTAAGAAATATTCTACGATGAAATAAAATACAAAACCCAATTAAAAATATTCTTTGGATCTTTGAATTGCTGCTCTCCATTCTATAAAGATCGGGGAAAAGAAAAGAAAATAATATAGAAAAGGTCAAGAAAATACTCAAGGCCATGGGTTAGAGAAATGACCTAGGCAATCAATATAATAAAGGTAAAAGTTAAAGGACTACCAAATCTAAAACTGAAAGGAGAAGGTTTAATGATTTTGGAAATAGATGCTTCACATGAAGCATATGGAAGAATACTTCTAGAGAAAACTAAAGATGGTAGAGAAGAAGTCTACTATTACTATAGTATAACATGGAACAGAGCTCAAAAAAATTATCATTCCACTAAAAAAGAAGTATTAGCAGCCAAACGATGCATTCAAACTAAGGATCCTTTTTCTCCTAAAGAAATTCTTCTTAAGGATAGATTTTATATAGTTTTAATCTATCATTAGAGAACCTTACACCCAACAAGATAGAAATTAGATAATGACTAGATGGGCAATATGGTTTTCTAACTTTGTGTTTGATGTTCAATACAAGAAAAGAATTACTAATTGTTTAGCCGATTTGATGTCCAGATGAGTGAAATAATATCTCATAAATTTTTTACTAATCATGTTTTGATGTTTTAGGGTGATGAAAGATCTGCTAATTTTGATTATGATAGTGTTCCAAAATATCTTACTCAGCAAGAAAATGAAAGAATGGATTCTTATACCTCTAGAGACCCGGATCAAAGAACTTCTTGGGATTGATATTGAAAAGATTTTATCAAAAGATTTTTTATTTAATGCCTACAAGAACTTTTCTAATGCTGACAAATGAAGTTGGACTAGATTCTGTGACATGGATCATGGAAATATTAGGATACTTATAGGACAATTATCACTTACAGAGTTAGAGCTGATCAAAGTAAAGGTAATTTTTTATGAAGAAGTCTATATCTGTATGAGTACTAATCTACATACAAATAACTTACATGATAGAGTGGTTGATGTACCCTATGATCAATTGGAAAAGTTAACTTGGGATCAATGGCTTGAAGAATATGCACCAACCACTTTAAGCCCCTGGTACAAGATTCTTGTTAGTCATGAATAATTAAGTGTTTATGATATTAATACATTATTCAAATTTACCAAAGATCACCTATATGATGAAATAGAATTTGAGTTTTGTTTCGAAGATTGTAGATATAACTATGAGAACAAGAAAATTAGATGTACATTTGAAATAAAATTTTGTGAACTGTCAAAAGATGTTAACACCATATTAATCAATGAATTTCTTGTGGAAAATCCCACACACCCTGATAAAATTGAAAGATTAATCTATGATATTCATGAAACACATACATACTCGTGGGATGACTATGTCCATGACACCTATCACAGGTATGAAGATTTAGATGCAATAAACACTAACATATCCATTGAAAGCCCTTACGAGAGTCCCTAGTAGGAATCGTGGATGGGCCTTTCAAGGTTTGTTTAATGTCCCTTTAATATGATGACATAAATGATTTAATTACAAAAGAAAATCTTGGAGTGTGATTTAGCTATACCACACTATGTATCGATGGTAAGGTCCTGTCTAGGCTAGTAGAGTGGGCCTATCCTCAATGGATTACAGCTACAAGATGTTATTTGCTTTTTATAAATGTTTTTATTTTACAAGATCATGCTCTTGTATTACTCCATGATTCAAGTAGGGAATCTGAATAAAGTGAGAAGTAGCACATGTGGTGGGGTGGCTTGTTAGCCTCTTTGCTTTTGTTATATTCTCCTTGGGTAGTATACATTTTGACATGACACAACAAAAGCATGTTTGCTTTTGTCACTTTGCCTAGTTGGATGGTTTTGTCATCCAACAAAACTAGGTTTTTGATTGTTTGTAACTAGTTACTCATTGGATTGGTAGAAAAGCTCTTCCAATCCTTTATCTAATAAGAGTTTGAGGTTCATTGACTAGCATTATATTCTTAGATTAGAAAGGAGAGAGATCTTCAAGTCTTTATGCTTTGTAAGTCTTAGGATAGGTCAATTAAGTATTGGTTAAGATAGCTACCTAGCTCAGGATCAAATAGTTTTTAAACTATTTGTCCTTATGCACTCCGCATAGCCTATGAAACCAATGAATGTTAGTTTCTGATTATTAAATCTAAAGAGTCAATACGATTAAAACTCTGTATGGTTAGAATCTTGTTAGACTTCATTGATTATGTACTATTACTCTATGTTATATAAATATATTTAATTCAATCTATCTTGTTAGTATCAGAGCCTTGTTTGCCTATTAAATATATATTTATGGTCATCTTGTCATCTTTAATTCTTTCTTCTATCCTGTAGGGAAATCATATCGCTCTTTCTATGATATGTTTAAAGATGATTTGAATACTATATTTCTTTGTTCATAAGCTTAGGGAACCTATTGTATCTGAAGTTATTCAAGACTTTTTTGTCCCAAGAATCTATCAAATCTAGCTCTTGAATTTATGTGGGATACCTAGAGTTGGGGCATTGAGGAAAGATGTCATTGAAGCAATTTTTTTCTAATAACCCGTATTCAAAGAATTATCTATTGAAGGATGCCATGGAAGTTGCCAACTAAACAAGTACTAGGCGACAACAAGGGAAGAGTTGCATCTTCGAACCGTTATAGACCAAGTAAGTGAAAGTTCTATTCATTTTTCAGATTTCATAGAGAAATCATAAGGTAAAAATAAAAAAGAAGATGAACTGATCTAATCCAATATATTTCTCTCAAATCCATAAATGCAAACTAGGAACTCCCTAGATTATATTTGTCTGAAGTCTATAAGATGAATTTATTCAAACAGAAGTTTCAGACTAAAGTCTCTTTCAAAAAATTTACTCTTAAAGTTTTGATGTTAGGAAATGTTGAGGGTAATTGGATCAATATAATGGCTAAGGAACATTTTAAGATATTTTATAAAAAAGGCTATCATTTTGTATACATCAACCAGTTAGATGGGAAATAGTACATCCTTTCAGACAAGGCATGGATGTTCCTATTTTGTCTATTCTTGTTGAAAGTAGGCTATAAAACATTTCCCAAGCTATGCTTTCTAAAATCAATGATAATGTCCATGATGGAAAAGTTACTTGTTGGGTTTATCCTAATTTTAATGTTGACCTAGAGGATCCTACTATTCCTAAAATGCTTAAATGTAATTTAAAATTTAAGAACCTTGACATGGATTCTAGATCTATTCCCTTTAGTATGGTTACCTGATGGGTCTTTTGGTACTATAAGTATCATTTGGTACCCTCCAATTATATTCAAAATCCCTAGCCTGTGTGGTGATGGTACCTTGAATAAAAACCATAGGGGACCAGATCAATATCAGCTACTTAAGCTTCGAGGCAATCTCCTTACCCAAAGAATGGGTGACTAACTATATCAAGTGTATTTATAGACCACCTATGAAAAAAACCAAGTACACTCCTAGGCTAACTTCTCTTCCTTGAAATGAATATTTTGGAAGATATAAAATCTCACTGGTAGAAGAAGAAAAAGAAAAATCCCAACAAGGAGAATGCCCTAAAGAACCAGAACTCAAAAGATCTTAGTCCATAAAGAAACCCTCTATAACTAATTTAGAGACCCTCAAAACCATAAGATTCACAAGCTCAAATTTTGATGCTTCTAAATCAGATTGGTTAGAATACCATAGTTTACCTAATAAACATATTTATTATGTAAATCTAGCTGAAAGCAATTTTGGAAACCATCTTGATTGAGATGCATGTATAACTTATACCAAGATAATGCAAAATACTATGTATATTAATATGTTTAGATGAGAGTTAACTGAAGAAAGGAAATCTATTCCAAGAGAAGATGAGATGAAAATCTCAACTACTTTAGAAAAAGAATCAAAAGATAGAGATGTTAAATACAGTATTCTAGAAAATATGGGGATATTTTCTCTAAGGAAATTTTATGTAAAATTCACATCCGATAGCCAATTTGTTATGCAACATGACCCAATAAAATTAGTAGGTAGGGGAAAATATAACTCTACTATAGGAAGACAATTAAACTAGTGTAATTCAGTTTTAACTGAGTTGAAAAAATATTGATGAACTTTATATGAAAATTACTCAAATGGGAATATTTTTAAATCAAAATGTAGGATTACTAATTAAGAAACAATTGGCCCAAACATAGGACCTATCTCCAATAGTCAATACTAGTGATAGGATCCAAGATAAGATAAACGCAACCAACATTGGCCTAGTTGACTTAAATAAATGTCAAGATAAATAAATAGTAATGTTAGATGAAGCCACTAGCATAGTAAAATAGCTAGAAGACTTCCTTTCAGAGCAAAAGCTAGACGTCTCTATTGAGGCTACAAAGATTGAAGAAATAAAAGAAGATTTGAAGAAGTTGATTATGACAATTACTAAAGGATATGATATGTTTAAAGTTATCCACACAAGAATGGTGGACCTTTTAAGTGTTAACACTAGTACAAATTTGCAAACTATAAAAATGGAAATTATCCTTGAACAAATAGAGAAAGTTGTCATAAAAAAAATGATCAACAGAGTGTTAGAGCAAATGAAATTAAAAAGAAAATTCAGGAACTTCAAGAAAAGGTTGATACCTTGGTAGGATCATCCTCACTTATTTTGACTTAGATACATGAATTGTAGGAAAACATGAAAAGGTCTTATAAAACAAGCCCTCTGAGTATGGTAAAGATAGGAGAGGGCACCGCTTCTAAGATCTTCCCATTAAGACAACCTACTACAGATCAAGTGTTTGATAATGCTAAATAAATCAAACAATTAAGATCCTTTATAAACATTGAGTCATTAAGTAGAAGTGATTTGATGATACCTACAAAAGGCTTGAAATGCTTAGTAAAAAGATGTCATGTCCCCTTCTAGTTGACATCTTTTCGAGCGAAGGATTAGCCTATTATGTCACCGTCGTAGGCTGATGAGATGGATAGAGGGTCTTGATGGAGCTGGGCTTGGTTTTCATTTGGGCTCTTTCGGACATGAATTAAGGGAGATATTAATATTTGATTGATTTAATCAAATATTAATTATTTGGTCCAATTTTAATTAATTATTAATTATTAATTAATTATTAATTATTAATTATTAATTAATTATTAATTATTTATTATTGGGTCTAATTTTAGGATCCTCATTCTAATTTAAGAATTGGTCTAATTTTAAGACCCTAGTTCTAAATTAAGGAAGCCCCAGTCTAATTTAAGGGAATCTAATTTTAGCAAGCACACCTTTGGAGGTGTATAAGAATCTCTCATGGGAGAGAGTTTGTATTCATGATTATTTTTGATATTGATTCTTGTTAAGAAATTCTTCTGTGAAGACTGAGCCAAGGGTTCCAGGATTCCAATTGCATTGAAGAACGTCAACTCTTCATTGTGTGCGATTCAGAGGTTGTGAAAGATCATCTGATCTATTGCCAAATTGAGAGATAACTTCAACCAGAAGTTATCATAGTATTACAGGTATTTGAGAGATAACTTCACTCAAAAGCTATCACAAGGGTTTACAGGTATTTTCATTATTTTGGGTTTTGATTCAAGAATTATCCAAATATAGATCTTTGTATTAGCCCATAATTCTACAGATCAGGATCAAGCATACAGGTTGTAAGATATCAGTGGCCGTATGACTTCCATACAGATCCATGAAAATTTGTACACATCTACAGAAAGTTTAGGCACCAACATCGGCGAATAGGGACCTACAGAGACCGGCATCGGTCAACATACAGCCGACATCGGTGAGATAACGACTACAGATCGATCGACGACGGCAGTATAACCGACGTCGATGACTGTGTTTTTTACACAGCAGGCCGAGTTGAACCAGATTCAGAATTCTTTCCCAGTTTGTGGAATATTCAGGCTATTCAGGCCGTACTTTTCAATATTCTTTGTATACTTGACAGAGGATCTCTATTGTAAGCTTATGAGCAAATAAATAAGATTTTATACTATGATTTATTTATCTATTTGAAGATATTTTGCAGAAATTTAGATAAGCAATTCAGATCTTTGTTTTGATATTCTAAGGGATATTACAATGGTATCAGAGCTAAATCCTGCCATCCTGAGGGTTTGAAAATCTTATGCAGCCACAAGAGTTGGGACCACATGGGTATTACACACACAGTAGACCTTTGCTTGAAGGTACCCAGTTGTTAGAACATCAGCTGATTATCATGAGTGACAGATGAGAGGGTAGCCCACCCAGGGCCCATCGACATAATGATGATCCGGGTACCAGAGAATCCTATCGTGAGATGACACAAGCACTACAGGCACTAACTACTATGATAAGGAGGATGAACCCACATGATAGACAGAATGGGGACCAAGGTGATAACAGAGATGTTATGATTAATCAGAGACCCCAGTAGGGCCACTCCAGAACAGCAGATAGACCTACATGTCCTACATTTGTTCAAGAGGAACCAGAAGTTCTAGCAGAGGAGGAGGCAGGAGATTCCTCATTTGCAGATGTTTACTTGGCTACAGATGATGAGTGAAATTTATTACCTCCTCATGTTCGAGAGAGGACGACCTTTGATCATTTTGTTAATCTGAGGAGAGAGCACTACAGATTGGCTAGACAGGACAGGAGACCTAGACACCAGAACAATGATCTTAAGCATGCTACGAGCAGGCTCACACTCGCTATGTTCGACGGTAGTGGTAAGGTCATAGCACAGGCCTGGGTTAGTAAGTTGGACACCTTTCTCACATTGCATCCGATGGCTAAGGAAGATGCTATCAGATATGTGACACTACATCTTGAGGGAGTAGCTCACGATTGGTGGCACCACGGGATGGTGACACTCCATCATGATCAGATCGCTTCTTATCACGAGTTTGTGGATAGGCTGGTAGAGCATTTTGATAGGAGGGATCCAGAGTCCTATTTTTGAGAGTTGGCACAGTTGTGCCAAAGCGATAGTCTAGAGTCCTACATTGGTGACTTCTAGAGGTTATCAGTTATGGTCCCTGACATTTCAGAGAGGCGACTAGTAGTACTCTTCATGGAGGGATTGACAGAACCATTGAGAGGTTGGATCAAAGGCTTTGATCCTCCTTCATTACAAGAAGCTATGAAGAAGGCACGCATTATGGAGATGGCCGCCCCATCAAGTAGATCTGACTCCAGAGGTACTTCTTCATCTAGGGACAGTAAGGGCTTCAACAGGAACAGAGAAAGACCAGGTTTCAACATAGATAAATCAAGTGTTAAGAATGATTCAAAGGCCAATCCAGCAGCACCACCTTTGGATAGAGAGGCTCTTAATGATCTACGCAGGAAGAAGCTTTGTTTCTACTGCAATGGTCCATATGATGCTAATCATGATTGTCCTTTGAGACCTAAGGGCAAAGCAAATCAGGTGATGTGGGCCTATTATGAGGATGAAGAATCAGAAGATTCTAAACATCACGATTGTTCTGAGGAGTCGGAGGCTGAGGCTTTAGAGCCTAGGGTAGAGGCAAAGTCAGAGCTCCAAATTCAGGAGGCACATTTATCTAACATCTAGCACGAAGGATCATTCAGACTCCGGGGAGTTTTGGCAGGACAGAGGGTCATTACCCTTCTTGACACGAGAGCCACACATAATTTTATTGATACTAGATTTGTGGAGAAGCGTGGACTCACCACAGAAGATTTTGAGGGCATTAGAGTTAAGGTAGCTGATGGTTACACCCTCAGGTGTGAGGGGATGATCAGAGATCTCCCATTGCACTTGAACAACTATGAGTTCAAGGTTGATTATTATGTGGTCAACATGGGGGACATAGATTTGGTTTTGGGCATGAAGTGGCTTCATTCCCTTGAGGTAGTCACTCTTAGTCTTAAGGATATGGAGATCCGTTTTGATGTAGATGGAAAGACTCACATTCTTAAAGCAATACGGGATGGCAACATCAAAACCATTTCTTTACATCGGATGGAGAGGCTCATGCGACATGACATGGTAGAGTGGGCTGCCGAGTGCACATTGACACCAATGTAGGAGGGACAGAAGAAGACCCCATATCATCCTGACATTCAGCAGTTGAGAGTCAAGCTTGATAAGGTATTTAGTGACATTCCACCAGGGAGACCTCCAGACAGGGGCATTGAGCACATTATTGAGCTTGAGGAGGGGGCTAAGCCCATTATGATTACCCCTTATCGACATCCTAAGCGGTTGAAGGATGAGATCGAAAAAACAATTAAGGAGTTACTAGCTATTGGTCACATTCGGCCAAGCAAATCACCATTTGCTTCTTCAGGTGTTTTAGTGAAGAAGAAGGATGGCACCCTACGAATGTGCATTGACTATAGAGCCCTGAATAAGATAACCGTTAAGAACAGGTATCCTATACCACGTATTGACAAGCTTATTGACGAGCTCCATGGTGCACATTACTTCACGAAGATAGACTTAAGATCAGGCTATCATCATATCAGAGTTCGCGAGCAGGACGTGGAAAAGACAGCTTTTCGTTGCCATAGTGGACACTACGAGTTTATAGTGATGCCATTCGGGCTCACTAATGCGCCAGCAACATTTCAGTCCACCATGAATAGAGTCTTCCATTCACTTCTGAGGAGGTTTGTACTTGTTTTTTTTGATGACATTCTTATATACAGTAGGACTTGGCAGGATCATTTGGCTCATCTAGAGACTGTACTCAGCATCTTGGAGAGGGGATCCTTATACGCCAAGGAATCCAAATGTGATTTGGGGATGACCGAACTATTATACTTGGGTCATATTATCAGCACAGGGGGAGTGCGGATGGATCCTGAGAAGATCTACGCTATCATAGACTGGCCTATTCCAGCAAACCTAACACAGCTAAGGGGATTTCTAGGTTTGTGTGGATTTTACCAAAGGTTCATGAATGGTTATTCACGACATGCAGATCCTATGATAGATTTGACTAAAAAGGGGGCTTTTTGTTGGACACCTGAAGCCCAGGAGTGTTTCGAAAGGTTTAAGGAGTTGATGACTACGTGCCCAGTTTTGGCACTACCTGATTTTTTGAAGCCGTTTGAGCTTCAGTGCGATGCTTCAGGCGAGGGCATTGGAGCGGTGCTTATGCAGGACAAGCACCCCATAGTATATGAGAGCCATAAGCTCAGGGGACCGAAGAGACTGTACAGTATATATGATAAGGAGATGCTTGCTATCATGAATGCCTTAGCAAAATTTAGGCAATATCTCGTGGGTAGCAAATTTTGCATCAAAACGGACCACAACAGTTTGAGACATTTCTTGGGGCAGTGAGACCTCAAAGATCGTCAGCAGAAGTGGGTGAGTAAAATACAAGCATATGACTTTGACATCTCTTTCATCAAGGGCACCCAGAATGTTGTGGCCGATGCTCTTTCACGCAGGTCGTATTTGAGTACCATGGTCCACATTACAGAGGATTGGCGACATATGATTGTGGCAGAGTATGCCAAGGATACATGGGCATCTAGCATTGTTGAGGCATTGACGGTTGACACCAGATATACTCTTGTGAATGACTCGATCATTTACAAGAACAGGGTTTATTTGATCCCAGGGTCATCTATGAAGAACATTATCATGTGAGCTTTTCATGATATACCTACTGCAGGACATCCCAGATATTTTAAGACTTACAGACAGATTAGCGAGAGATTCACATGGAAAGGCCTCAAAGCAGATGTTCATCAGTATGTACGTGAGTGCCCTGTTTGTCAGCAGAACAAGCAGGAGAACACGTACCTAGTAGGATTGTTGCGGCCACTTCCAATTCTTCCAATTCCTGAGAGGAAGTTGGAGTGTTTGTCAATGGATTTCATTACGAGCTTGCCTAAAGCCCAAGGATGAGATTCCATATATGTAGTTGTGGATCGGTTAACGAAGTATGCTCACTTCTTTCTGATTACCACCACACATACAGCTACACAGGTAGCAGAGGTTTTCTTCCGAGAGGTGTTTCAACTGCATGGATTACCTCAGAGCATAGTGAGCGACAGGGATAGTCGGTTCCTGAGTCACTTCTGGCAGGAGGTGTTCTGACTTTGTGGTACTGAGCTTACACCTAGCACCAGCTACCACCCACAGACCGATGGACAGACGGAGATAGTGAACAAATGAGTGGAAGGCTACCTCAGGAACTACATTGCAGGGCAACAAAAAGCCTGGGTCAAGTGGATTCATCTGTGCGAGTATTGATATAACACCACTTTCCACATGACCATTCAGATGTCTCCTTTTATGGCATTGTACGGGTATGAGGCACCGAGTTTTCTAGATTTGCTACTGAGCGACAGTAGAGTGCCGAGTGCTGGAGACTTATTGCAGGAGAGTTAGGATACTATGAGGACTCTCAAGGAGAATATTGCTAAGGCACAAAATCAGCAAAAGCAGTATGCAGATCAACGGAGGACTGAGAGATCTTCTGAGGTAGGTGACATGGTCTATCTTATGCTGCAGCCTTACTGTCAGTCTACTCTTAGGAAGAGTGGGGCAGAGAAGCTTAAGCCACATTACTACAGTCCTTTTAGGATCCTGAGATGCGTTGGAGAGATGGCTTATGATCTAGAACTTCCTACAGAGAGTAAGGGACACAATGTCTTTCATGTATCACGCCTCAAAAAGGCGTTAGGACACCGTGTGATACCTTCTACAGTTTTACCTCCCTTAGATGATGAGGGAAAGTTGATTTTAGTACCTGAGTCCATCTTGGAATCTAGAGAGAGACAGTTGCGTCGGAGGACTATCAGGGAATATTTGGTAAAGTGGAAAGATTTGCCAGTTGAGGATGCGACATGGGAAAGTGAAGATATTCTACAGCATCCAGAGTTGAGATTGCTTGAGGACAACCAATTTCAGGAGGGGCGGACTGTCATGTCCCCTTCTAGTTGACATCTTTTCAAGCGAAGGATTAACCTATTATGCGACCCTCGTAGGCTGATGAGATGGATAGAGGGTCTTGATGGAGCTGGGCTTGGCTTTCCTTTGGGCTCTTTCGGACATGAATTAAGGGAGATATTAATATTTGATTGATTTAATCAAATATTAATTATTTGGTCCAATTTTAATTAATTATTAATTATTAATTAATTATTAATTATTAATTAATTATTAATTATTTATTACTGGGTCTAATTTTAGGATCTTCATTCTAATTTAAGAATTGGTCTAATTTTAAGACCCTAGTTCTAAATTAAGGAAGCCACAGTCTAATTTAAGGGAATCTAATTTTAGCAAGCACACCTTTGGAGGTGTATAAGAATCTCTCATGGGAGAGAGTTTGTATTCATGATTATTTTTGATATTGATTCTTGTTAAGAAATTCTTCTGTGAGGACTGAGCCAAGGGTTCCAGGATTCCAATTGCATTGAAGAACGTCAACTCTTCATTGTGTGCGATTCAGAGGTTGTGAAAGATCAACCAATCTATTGCCAAATTGAGAGATAACTTCAACCAGAAGTTATCATAGTATTACAGGTATTTGAGAGATAACTTCACTCAGAAGCTATCACAAGGGTTTACAGGTATTTTCATTATTTTGGGTTTTGATTCAAGAATTATCCAGATATAGATCTTTGTATTAGCCCATAATTCTACAGATCAGGATCAAGCATATAGGTTGTGCGATATCAACGGCCGTACGACTTCCGTACAGATCCGTGAAAATCCATACGCATCTACAAAAAGTTTAGGCACCGACATCGGCGAATAGGGACCTACAGAGACCGGCATCGGTCGACATACAGCTGACATCGGCGAGATAACGACTACAGATCGACCGACGATGGCAGTATAACCGACGTCGGTGACTGTGTTTTTTACACAACAGGCCGAGTCGAACCAGATTCAGAATTCTTTCCCTGTTTGCGGAATATTCAGGCTATTCAGGCCGTACTTTTCAATATTCTTTGTATACTTGACAGAGGATCTCTATTGTAAGCTTATGAGCAAATAAATAAGAGTTTATACTGTGATTTATTTATCTATTTGAAGATATTTTGCAGAAATTCAGATAAGCAATTCAAAGCTTTGTTTTGATATTCAAAGGGATATTACAAAAGACTAAAATTTTCAAAGAACTGGTTAAGCTATCTAAATATATAAACCAAAAAAGGAACGTTGAATAAAATATCACTGCCACTTTCCTATATTTCAATAAACTTAGTGAATTAGATTGGAACCCTGATAATCTAAGAGTAATAGATCAATTGGATGCTTCACAAGATTGGACTAAGTCCCTGTTCATCAGCTTGATAGGTGTGCAATTGGAAAATTTTGTACTTATCGGTACACCCAGATGGTTGGAAAAAATATACTCCTCCAACACTGAGTCATCCAACTTGTCTATAGTCACACCTGAGAGTTATTTTTTTTTGTTAATATTTTTATAGTTGACAAAGTCATCTTAAGGAGTCTTCAAAGATTTTAAAATTGACTACTACGGAGGAGTGAAAGTTATGTGATTGCTTAGGTATGTGTCAAGTTTATCTATTTTCAAAAATCCGAAAGTGTTCAAGTTTTGGTTTAGGATTATGGTCAAATCCATATTTAAAAGTATATTTTATTGGTCATTCCTATTTAATTAAAAAGTATAGAGTAATTTGAGTCGAGTATGTCAATGAAAGTCAAAAATAGTAATTTTTAGTCTTTTTTCATCAAGGTTAATATTATCCATATACATGTAATTGGATGCATTATCCCCTATACGTGACATCTTAATTATGGGCGGGGGGGGGGGGGGGGGGGGGGGGGGCGGGGACGGGGCGGGGGCGGGGGGGAGTTGGGTTCATAGTGGACAAATTGAACTATATTAAAAAGTTTGATGAAAAATATTTTCATACATGGAAATTAATAACTTAGTTATTACTAATCAAGAAAAATCATTAGGATATTGTTAATGCAAAAATGAAGAAACCAAAAGATGCAGAGGAAAAAATAAAATGGGAGAACAAAGATTACAAAGAAATAACAATTATTTGCCTAGGGTTATCTAATGCTTACTTACATCATATTGACCTATCAAAAATTTTAAATGCCATTTGGACTACATTGAACAAGATATTTGGATCTCAAATAGGAAGTGCAATAGTGAATCTCAAACATAAGATATGTGTACTCAAGATGGAGGAAAGTGACAACATGGTGCATTAAATAAGTAAGTTTTGTTACATTCTAAATAAACTAGGAGGAAAAAAGGTAGATGTACCTAATGATGATGTAAAATATAATTTACTCAGTAACATGTCAACTAGTTATAACATCATGGTTTTTACACTAAGCAAAATAAATCCTATCTTAGAAGGTCTAATTTCTTCATTGAATGATGTGAAAAATAAGAATATTGATATAGTTGAAAGTGTATTGTATGATAAAGATAAAGAGGATAAGTCATATGTTAAAATAAAATATAAATCTTATTTCAATCAAGGATCAATGTGTGTTGGAACTATACAAAGTTGAACTAGTTTCATTAAAAAGAACACTTGTTCTTTTTATAATGATTGTTCAACATAGATTCTCAAAAAGGACTTTAACAAGGTAATTTTTTAACTAAAGCTAACTTCTCATCATATTTGTAAGTTGCATTCTTGGTGGTATTATTATTATTATTATTATTATTATTAAGTATAATAATTCATATTATATATATATATATATATATATATATATATATATATATAAAATAATTAATACCATATATATTATAATATAATTAATATATTATTTTTTATTTGATATAGTAAAACTCTTTTGAAATCAGAGTTATTAATCAGGATGGGCACCTTTGACTGGGACGAGTACAAGTCTAGGCACAAAATGAGAGGCCCAAATCTTTTACACACAATCACAAAAAAAAGTTAGTGAAAATTATTGCATTATTTAACAGTATTATATAATACTGAATTCCTCCTTTAGCACTAATTGATTAGCTATATCTGGTTAACTATATTGGATATATTTTTCTCCATTTCCATGGATAAAACAATTAAGTTCATTTGTTTGCCAGCAATTCTGGGATCAGAGTCATCTCTGATCATAATATGACACAGTGATAAAGTGTTTTCGAAAATGACAGCTTCATTTGATTTTGATTGTCTCGATTGATTAGTATATAAAATTGAACCTATGAGCATTGAGTTCCAAGTGAGGCGGAAGATTGTGATCATCCTTCACGGATTTTTGTCCTCTTCTGCGTATCAATTTTGCCAACAATTCTGCCATCTACATGTCCATGATTTGCCATTCCATCTGATGCCTCCAAAGGGCTTCGGTCACTGTATGATACTTCACACCAGATTGTAGCTGTTTGCAGTCAAATATACCAAGCTTGCAAACAATAGTAAATCAAGTCTTACGGTACTGTACAAAATCAACGCTACGTGGAGATCCGTATACCTATGTGCAGATCTGATTGGAGACATGTCAATTTCATTGGCTACATGATTGACACATGTACACTAAACTTCCTATATGTTTATTGTTCGACTCAGATTCCTCACTCCTTACCTCGACTATACAGACTGATGAATCTTGTTTCGATGATCTAATTGATGAATATATGCACATTTAATTTCTGTTCAAGCAGATTCATGCATCTAATTCATGTGAGGACATCGTCATCTAACATTTTTATTGGATCACAAAATTATTATTCACTTGTGACTTGGCACTCCCCTTTGTCAACGTCGTTTGAAATTCATAGACCAAACAATTTAGGATTCACATATTTCTGTGACATCAGACCTGTACCATCGTGTGGATCTATCTCCTATTGGCCGCCATTGTAGAGACTGTAGATATATGTGGACGATTATATATGTTCAATAGGTTTTTTTGAAATACCGTGTTTGTTATGTGTTTAAGTTTTTATAAAAGTCAACCTTTATTTAAGTTGTTAAAAAATTTAGAAGTATATGTCCATAAAATCATAGTGGGTTTATTTAAATCTAGTTTGTTTTATGGTCATTAGTGTAATTTCTATCTTAATTCATGCTTAACAAAATCTAGGTTTTACATGTTTCTTGTTATGTCCTAGGTTATCACGTATAATGTTAAGTCAAGTTATTATAGGATCATTATTTATAGTCTTATGTTAATATGTTAGCCTTTAGTAAAAAAATTGTCAATAATTGGGTTATTATTTCAAAATTCATATTTTATAAGTCATTTTAAAATTTGTCAAAACTCAAAATTGTTCAAGGACGCAATGTTGCTTATATGCGATGCTCATTGAGTTTCATCATTAGATTCACTAAGTAGCAAGAACTAGAGATTTGAGGATACACAAAGGTTGGAGGACAATCAGTGTCCTCTCATGAGTCACCTATGATGGGGTCGCATCATTGGTATGGTGATATTTTTTAGTGTGTATTATGTTATGTCTGTTTTTATGCATTGTGGTTTTCAAGAATTATTTTTCAGTTTGGTACCTCCTAATGAAGAACATTGTAGGGAGCAAAAGCACTAAAGTAGCACTTGGTTCTTTGAAAAGGGTTTGTGATAATTTGATAAATTAATGAAGTGATTGATACCTCTTACCACCTTTAGGTTCTTGGTCAACCTACAACAGAAAACCATATGGGTTTGTGCTAATCCAAGAAACCAAAAAAGGTATTAATCAGAGAGATGTACTCATGTTACTTCCATGTTAATGGTAATCCTACAAGGAAAAACCAAGGTACCTCAAAGACCATGAAGCCACAAAGATGGCATGCCACATCACAAAGTGAGCAGGATATGCAAAGAGTGTAAATCTTTTTACAATATTTGAAATAAGGGGTGGTCAACTATCAAAAATATGATGTTTGTGAAAATAATATAATAATAGGGGAATGTTAGCAATAATTATCACATAATCTATTAGTATTTGATAATACCAAATTCCTCCTTTGATGCTACATATATATATATATATATATATATATATATATATATATATATATATATATATATATAGACACACACACTTCTCCATTTACATGACTAAAAAAATTAAGTTCATTTATTTGCTAGCAATTCTGCTATCAGAGTCATCTATGATCATACTATGATGGAGTGATAAAGTGTTTTCCAAAGGGGCAACTTTATTTGGTTTTAATTCTCTCGATTGATGAGTACATACAAGTGAACTTATGAGCATTGAGTTCCATGTGAGCTTGAAGATTCTGATCATCCTTTCTTTACAACAGGTTGACTTTCATGACAACCATATATATATATATATATATATATATATATATATATATATATATATATATATATATATATATATAAACAATTAAGTTCATTTGTTTCCCAACAATGCTAGTATCAGAGTCATCTTTGATCATACTATGATGGAGTGATAAAGTGTTTTCCAAAGGGGCAACTTTATTTGGTTTTGATTCTCCTGATTGATGAGTACATAAAAGTGAACCTATGAGCATTGAGTTTCATGTGATCCTAAAGGTTCTAATCATCCTTTCTTGGCAACCAAATGTTATATGCACAATAGGAATGGAATAGAAAATAAAAAGCTAGCCCTAAGAATCCAAGAACAAAGAACATGCTAAAATACCAAAATCCCCCTGTTGAAATCCTCAAAGCTATAAAATCAAAAATAGAATATGAGTCTCAAGATATTAATGAATTAATAAATTTTTATGAAGATTCTATAGAAGAAACCAAACTTGAAGAAGTTCCTCAAAACCAAGGATGTTTTTATGCCAGATAACAAAAAGGAGTCATTATCTTAGTAAACATCATTGATTCAAATAATGGCTTATTGACCCGGCATTGTATAATGAATACTAGAGAAAATATGAGTATTGTAAAGCATGGAGCTATCCTAGAGTACTTGGGGCAAGATGCTTCATTAGATTTTGTTGTTGTTAATGGGTCAAGGACTACTATAAACAATGTTTTTCCTACGGTACTACTTGAAGCAAATGGCATTAAGACATATGTAAAATTATGGATGTTAGATAAGATGTCGATAGATATTATTTTAGGAATGGTCATCTTGAATCAATTTATGCCTTATACTATTCATAGTAAATACTTGTCCTTAAGCTTCTTTGGTAATGAACATGAAATTACTAGAAAGACCCATGCAACTATAAGAATTGCCACAAGACCCAATGATGAAGAAGATAAAAAATTGTAGATGAAGATTTATAAGATAGTACAATATTTTGAAAAGATAAAAGATATCTTGAACATTGTCATAACAAAGATCAAGGATTTTGTGATAAAGATCCTAGAAGGTTTTCAGATAAGTGTAAATATATTGTTTATCTTGATCTAAAACCTAGCATTGATCGTACCTGAGGTATTAAATCTAACACTATCCCTTTCTCCCCTTCTCAAGTTAAAATGGGAGAAGAAGACATCAAAAAATTATTATAGAAGGATTGGATATAGAAAATCTATAGTGAATGGGATTCTCCTTCATTCTATTTGAAGAAACACTCAGAATAAAAATGAGAGAAAATAAGGCTAGAAATAAATTTTAAAAATCTCAATGATTGGCTTATACCTTTTAGACATCCAATTCTTAGTAAGACTATTCTTACCAACAAGCTGAATGAATGTTGTGTTTTTTCTATGTTTGATTTGAAAAGTGGATTTTGGTAAATTACAGTAGAACCTAAAGATACTTATAAAATTGCATTTGTCTTACCAATTTTAGATAGGCATTATGAGTGGAAAGTTATTCCCTTCAAACTGAAAAATTCTCCCTCTAAATTTCAAAAAAAGATGGATGGAATCCTTGGCCATGCTAAGCATTTTGTTGTCTATATTGAAAATATATTAGTTCTTAAAAAGATTTAAATAGTCATCTTATATATTCAAAATAATTTGTTGATCTTTGTAACCAAAAATGGATTGGTTTTAAGTGATAAGAAAATGCAGATAGGCAAAATAGAGATTGAATTTCTTGGGTTAAATATATGTCAAAATAAGATTGCATTACAACCCCATATTTTATAGTCTTTAAAAATACTCCTAGGTTAAATAAAAGACAAAACCCAATTACAGAGATTCAGAAATCTCTAAATTACTGCTCTACATTCTATAAATGTAAGGCCAAAGATAAGAAAATACTACATAAAAGGTTAAGAAAAGACTCAAGGCTATGGACTACTAAAATGACACAAGTAATCAAAATAATGAAGGAAAAAGTTAAAGGACTACCAAATTTGAAACTACCAAGAGAAGGTTTAATGATTTTGAAAACAGATGCTTCAAATGAAGCATATGGAGGAATACTTCTAGAGAAAACTAAATATGGTAGAGAATAAGTCTTCTATTATTGCACTAGAACATGGAATCCAGCTTAAAGGAATTACCATTCCACTAAAAAATAACTATTAATATCCAAACAATGCATATTCAAAATAAGGATATTTTTACTCCCAAAGAAATTCCTCTTAAGGATAGATCTATTATAGTTCAAATCTATCATTAGAAAATCGCACACCCAACAAGTTGGAAAATAGATAATGATTAGATGGGTAATATGGTTTTCTAACTTTGGGTTCGATGTTAAATACAAGAAATGAATTTCTAATTATTAAGCTGATTCGATGTCCATAGAAGGATCAAAATGGTATTCTCATAAGTTTTGTACTAATCATGTTTTGATGTTTTAGGGTGATGAAGGATCAGATAATTTTTATTACGATATTGTTCCATAAAATTTTACTCAGTAAAAAAAAAGAAAGAATGGCTTCATATACCTATAGAGACCTTAATCAAATAAGTTCTTGGGCTTGCTATTTAAAATATTTTATCAAAATATTTATTAGTGAATGCCTACAGGAACTTTCTTGATGCTAACAGAAGAAGTTGGATTAGATTCTGTGACATGGATCATAAAAATATCAGGATACTTGGAGGACAATTGTCACATGCAATGTTTTGATTGTTAAAATCAAATGAAATTTTCTATTCAGAAGTCTATATCTGTATTAGTACCAATTTGCTTACAAGGAGCTTTCATGAGAAACCAATTAATGTACCATATTATCAATGGGGAAAGTTAACTTGGGATCAATCGATTGAAGAATATGAACCAACCATTTTAGTCCCATGGTTCGAGATTCTAATCATTCATGAAGAATTAGGTGTTTATGATACTAATATGTTGTTTAAATTTACCGAACATCTCCTATATGATGAAATAGAATTTATGTTCTACTTTAGAGTTGTATATATAAGCATGAGAGTAAGAAAAATAGATATAAATTTAAAATAAAGTTTTGTGAACTTGTAGAAGATGTTGATATCATATTAAGGAATGAATTTCTTATTGAAAATATTAGGTACCCTAATAAAATTGAAATATTAATCATAGATCTTCATGAAACACATACATACTCATGAGATAACTATGTCCATGACACCTATCATAGGTATGAACATTTGGATGACATAAGCATTGACATGTCCATTGAAATCCCTTATGGGAGTCCCTAGCAGCAAGCATTGATGTGTCCTTTCAAGGATTGTTTGTTGTTCCTTTAATATAGTTACGTAAATGTTTTACTTGCAAATTCAAATCTTGGAGTGTGATCCAAGTATATCACACCATGTGACCCATGGTAAGCTCTTGTCTTAGCTAGTAAAGTGTGCCTATTTTTTACCATTTATAGTTTTGAGATGATCTTTGATTTTTATGAAGTTTTTGATTTGACAAGAGCATGCACTCTTATTACTCTATGATTTGAGTAGCGAATCCCAATAAAATGAGAAGTAGCACATGTGGTAGGGGTGGCCTGTCAGCCTATTAGCTTTTATTAGATGCTCCCTGGGTAGTATTCCTTTTGGTGTGACATGCCCAGAACATCTTTATTTTTGTCATTTTGCCTAGTTAGATGGGGCTATCATCTAATAAACCTAGGTTTTTGATTATTTTTAATTGGTTACTCCCTGAATCGGTGGAAAAGTTATCCCAATATTTTATTTAAGAAGAGTTTGGGGTTCATTCACTACCACAGAATGCTCAGAGTAGAAAGGAGAGAGATCTATAAGTCTTTAGGTTCTATACCTTTTTTATGATTTGATGGAGAAATTAGAAGTTATAAATATAAAATAAGATAAACCTGATCGAAGACAATATATTTCTCCTAAATCCATAAATGAAAACTGGGAACTCCTTAGATTAGATTTGTTTGAAGTCTATAAGTTTAATTTCTTCAAATAAATGTTTCAGACTGAAGTCTCTTGAAAATAATTTACTCTTAAAGGTTTGATGCTAGGTTTATTATACTAGTTGAGAAACATTTTAAGATAGTTTTAAAAAATGGGTATCATTTTGTATACATTGACCAATTAGAATGGGCAATAATACCTCTTTTCAAACAAGGCCTGGATGTTCCTATTTTGTCTATTCTTGTTGATAGTAGGATGCAAAACATTTCCCAAGATATGCTAGGTAGAATCAATGATAATATCCATGATGGTAAAGTTACTTTTCAGGTTTATCCTCATTTTATGGCTAACCTAGAGCATATTACTATTCCCAAAATACTTAAATGCAATTTCCAATTTAAGAACCTTGACATGGATTCTAGATATATTCCCTTTAGTATAGTTACCCGATGGGTCTTCTTATAATGTAAGTATCATTTAGTACCATAAAATTATACTCAAAAATCTCTAGCCAGCGTGGTGATGGTATGTGGAACAAAAACCACAGGAGACCAGGTCAATACTAGCCAGATAAACTTTGAGATAATCTCCTTACCGAAAGAATGGGTGATTACCTATATCAAGTGTATCTATAAACCACCTAAGAAAAAAGTCAAGTACACTCCTAGGCTAACTTATTTTCCTACAAAATAATATTTTGGAACATATAAAATCTCCTTGGTGGAAGAAGAAAAATAAGAAACTCAACAAGGAGAATGCTCTAAAGAGAGAAAACTCAAAAGGTCTCATTCCATGAAGAAACCCTCTATAAATAATTTAGATACCATCAAAACCATAAGATTCCCAAGCCAAAAATATGATCCTTCCAAATCAGATTGGTTAGAATACCATAGTTTGACTGATGAACACAATTCTTATGTAAACCTAGCTGCAAATGATTTTGACAACTATCCTGATTATGATGCCTATATAACTTATACCCAAAGAATACATAATGCTCTACATATTAATATGTTTAGAGGAGAGCCAACTGAAGAAAGAAAATATTTTCCAAGAGAATATGAATTGAAAGTCTCAATTACTTTAGGAAAATAAGCAAATGGGGTAGATGTCAAATACAATGTTCTAAAAAATATGGGAAGATTTCCCCTAAGGAAATTCTATGTAAAATTCACATTTGATTCCCAATTTGTTATCCAACATGACCCAATATAAGTAGTAGGTAGGAAAAAACATAACTCTATTACTAGTGTAATTTAGCTATAACTGAGTTAGAATAAAATATTGATGAACTTTATGTGGATTTTTTTCAACTAAAAAACTTTCTAGATCAAAATGTAGGAAATCTGGTTAAGAAACCATTGGCGCAAAAATAGGACCTAGCTCCACTAGTCAATAATAGTGATAGGATTTAAGGTGAGATAAACGTAGCCAAAGCTGGCCTAGTTGAGTTAAATAAAGGTCCAGATAAACAAATAGTACTCTTAGATGAAGCCACTGGCATAGTAAAACATGTAGAAGAAGTTCTTTTAGAGCAAAATCTAGACCTCTCTCTTAAGGTTACAAAGCTTGAAAAAATAAAAGATGATCTAAAGAAGCTAATAATGACAAATATACAAGGCTATGATATGCTTAAAGTAATCCACACAGGAATAGTGGACCTTTTAAGTGTTAATAATAGTAAAAATTTGTAAGCTATAAAAATAGACATTAACCTTGAACAAATACAAAAAGTTATCATAAAAATAAATGATGAAGCAGAGTGTTATAGCAGAGGAAACTAAAAAGAAAATTCAAGAACTTTAGGAAAAGGTTGTTACCTTGGTAGGATCATCATCACTTATTTTGACACATATACATGAATTTTAGGAAAACATAAAAAGGTATTTTAAAACAAACCCTCTAAGTATGGTAAAAATAGGTGAAGGTACCCCTTCTAATATCATCCCATTAAGACAACCTAATACAGAGCAAGTTTCTAATCATGATAAATACATCAGATAATTAAGATCCTTTATAAACATTGAGTCATTAAGAATAAGTTATTTGTGAAAAAAATTTGATGATACCTATAAAAGGCTTGAAAGGATTAATAAAAATACTAATTTTTTTAAAGAACTGTTTAAGCTGTCAAAAGATATAAACTAGAAAAAGAACATTGAAGAAAATTTTACTACTTCCTACCTATATTTAAATGAACTTAGTGAATTCGATTGGAACACTGATAATCTAGAAGTCTTATATCCCTTGGAGGCTTCACAAGATTGGACTGAGTCCCTGCTTGCTAGCCTAACAGGTATGCAAGAGGAAAAGGTTTTACTTGATGGTACATCTAGATGGTTGGAAGAAGTATATGCCTCCAACACTCAGTCATCCAAATTTTTTGTAGTGACACCTAGGATTAGAGAAACCTTTCCCTAAGGAAATTTTTGTACTATTAAAGCCCTTGATCAAGATATCCAATAAAATCAAGGAAAACAACTAGATGATCTAACTCAGGTTCTTATACTTCTATATTCACTACATATTGATGGTTGGTGTGGAGTAGGTAATGATATAAGATATAAAATCTATATTCTAACTAAAAGGTTCTATGGATGGGCAGAAACTCAACAACTTGTATTAGGGAAGATGGAGGAAGAAATCATGGACCTTATAATAACTAACTTAGATGGTAACATAAAAGGATGGTGGTTATCCTTTAGAAAAAAACCAAAAGGTTGTGGTAGGATGCACTATAGCTAAATTTACTAAAGTAGTTATCCAGGAGTATGCAGGAGACATGGTAAATGATGACGCTATTGAATATAATAAATTATTTAAGATGAAGCATTATAACATGAAATACTAGGATAGATTCAAGTGTGATTTTGCTCTTTTGGAAAGACAAAAAAATAGAGCCAAAAGACTGAAACTAAACACATGTTTATTAATGCACTTCCTCATGAAATATTAGATGGAGTATCGGCCTACATATAAACTAAAAAGGAAGCCATGATTGGAAAAATAGCCATAGTTGTAAAAATGGCCTTAGGTTAAATTATCCAGTCTATAGAAGAATATATTTACAATCAATGTAAGGATAAAGATGTGGCCAAATTTATTAAAAACAAATGAAAACCATTAATAATAGTACTTTCAAAAATTGTGGATATAGTTCACCAGGCTATTATGGTTATGAGAATTCTCACTAGAAATGCCACAAAAAAAAGCATAGATCCAAAAAATGAAAAACTGGAGACAAGCCCAAGTATAAGAGGAGGTTCTCTAAAAGAAAAAATTATGTTAAGCAAAAAATAACCATCTCTAAAAAATGACCTATAAAATGTTGTATCTATGGTCGGGAAGGTCATACAGCTCCTAAATCCCTGAATAAGAAAAGGTATCGTAAAAAGATGGAAAAGATTATAGATATACTTTCTAATAAAGAAATGAAAGTTATTTTTGAATTTAGCTTAGATGATGATGTCTGTTGAATACCCATTGAGAATGATACTTCTTCTAATGAAAATGAAAATCAAGTAAATCAATTTGAATAACAATCTTCTTCTGATAACTCTAAGACTGAACTCTATTATTGTAATATGATGTCTAGATTTGATCCTAAAGACGGAATAGAACATCTAGAATATCTAATTCAGAACAATAATCTCCCTTTTCATCTCATCTCTATCTATCAATATGAGCTTACCAAATTACACAACATGCATAGTGAAGGTGAGGGCAAAAAATTGCAATAGGTTGACTTTCATGACAACCCAATGTTATATGCACAACATGAATGGAATAGAAACTATAAATCTAAGCCTAAGAATCCAAGCACAAAGATCTTGATAAAATACGAAAATCCTCATGTTGAAATCCTCAAAGCTATAAAATCAAAAATAAAATCTGCTTCTCAAGATATTAATGAATTAATAAAATGTTCTAAGGATTGTATAAAATAAAATAACTTTGAAGAAGTTATTCCTAGCCAAGGATGTTTCTATGCCATAGAATAAAAGGAAATAATCATCTCAGTAAACATCATTGATTCAAATAATGGCTTATTGACCCAAGATTATTTAATCGATACTAGAGCAAATATGAGTATTTCAAAGCATGGAGCTATCCTAGAGTACCTATGGAAAGATGCTTCATTATATTTTGTTGTTTTCAATGGGTCAAAGACTCCTATGAACAAATTTTCTCCTATGGTACTACTTCAAGCAAATGACATTAAGGCATATGTAAAATTATGGATGGTCAAAAAGATGTCGATAGATATTATTTTAATAATGAACTTCTTGAATCAATTTATGCCTTATACTGTTCGCAAAAAATGCTCATCTTTAAAATTATTTGGTAATGAACACCAAATTCCTACAAAGACCCATGAGACTGTAAGAATTGCCATAAGACTCTATGAAGAAGCAGATAGAAAACTGTAGATAAACATTTATAGGACAATACAAGATTTTAAAAAGAGAAAAGATATCCTGAATACTATCATAATAAAGATCAAAGGATTTTATGATAACAATCCCAAAAGGTTTTAGGATAAGTGTAATTATATTACTTTTCTTGATCTAAAACCTTGCATTGATCATACCCAAGGTATCAAATCTAATACTATCCCTTTCTCCCCTTCTCATGTTATAATGGGAGAAAAAGATATCAAAGAGTTATTATAGAAGGATTTGATATAGAAAGCCATAGTTAATGGGCTTCTCTTGCATTCTATGTGAATAAATTCTCAAAAGAACAAAGAGGAAAAATGATGATAGTAATAAATTAGAAAAATCTTAATGATTGGCTTATACCTGTCATACATCTAATTCCTAATTAGACTGTTCTTATGAAGAGGCTGAAAGAATGCTGTGTTTTTTCTAGGTTTTATTTAAAAACTAGATTTTGGTAAATTTTAATATAACCTAAATTTAGGTATAAAATTGCATTTGTGTTACGAATCTTAGATAGGCATTATTTGTGGAAGGTTATGCCTTTCAACCTGAAAAATGCTCCCTCTGAATATAAAACAAGGATGGATAGAATCTTTGGCCATGCTAAGAATCTTGTTGTCTATATTGATGATATATTTGTTCTTTCAAAATATTTAAATAGTAATTTTATACATTTGAAAGAATCTGTTGGTCTTTATAAGCGGAATCAATTGGTTGTAAGTGATAAGAAAATGGAGATAGGTAAAACAGAGATTGAATTTCTCAGGTTAAATATATGTCAAAATAAGATTTCACTACAATCCCATATTTTATAGTCTTTAGAAATATTCCTAGATGAAATAAAAGACAAAACCTAATTATAGAGATTCCTTGGATCTCTTAATCACTGCTCTCTATTCTACAAAGATTAGGCCAAAGATAGGAAAATACTATAGAAAAGGTTAATAAAAGACTCAAGCCCATGGACTATTGCAATGACACAGGCAATCAAAGGAATCAATGAAAAAGTTAAAGGACTACAAAATTTGAAACTACATGGAGAAGGTATAATGATTTTGGAAACAAATGCTTCAGATGAAGCATATGGCATAATACTTCTAGAAAAAACTAAAGATCATAGAGAAGAAGTCTGTTATGACTGTAGTGGAACAAAGAACCCATCTCAAAAGAATTACCATTCCCTTAAAAATTAACTATTAGTAGCCAAACTATGCATGTTCAAGCTAAGGATCTTTTTACTCCCAAAAAAAATCCTCTTAAAGATAGATCTGTTATAGTTTGAATCTATCATTAGAAAACCCCACACCTAACAAGTTAGAAACTAGATAATGACTAGATGGGCAATATGGTTTTCTAACTTTGAGTTTGATGTTCAATATAAGAAAGGAACTACTAATTGTTTAGCTGATTTGATTCTAGACAAGGATCAAAATGGTATTCTTATAATTTTTTCACTAATCATGTTTTGATGTTTCAAGGTGATGAAGGATCTGATAATTTTTATTACGATATTGTTACAAAAAATATTACTCAACAAAAAAAGAAAGAATTAAATAATAAATTCTTATCCCTAAAGAGACCCAGATCAAAGATCTTCTTGGGATTTCTATTCAAAATATTTTGTCAAAATATTTCATAGTTAATGCCTACAGGAACTTTCCTGATGCTGACGAAAGAGGTTGGACTAGATTCTATGAAATGGATCACAAAAATATCAAGATACTTTGAGGATAATTATCACTTATAGAGTTTTAACTGATCAAATCATAGGTAATTTTATATAGAGAAGTCTATATCTATATGATTACGAGAGCTTTCATGATAGACTAGTTGATGTACCATATGACGAATGGGAAAATTTAACTTGGGATCGATGGTTTGAATAATATACACCAACCATTTTAAGCTCCTGGTTCAAGATTCTTGTCCTTCTTGAGGAATTAGGTCTTTAGTATACTAATACATTGTTCAAATTTATAGGAGATCACCTGTATGATGAAATAACATTTTTGTTTTGTTTCAAAGATTTTGTATATAACCACGATAACAAGAGAATTAGATATACATTTCAAAGAAAGTTTTGTGAACTTCCAGAAGATGCTGATACCATATTAAGCAATGAATTTCCTATGAAAAATCCCAATTAACCTAATAAAATTGAAATATTATTCCCTGATATTCATGAAACATGTACATACTCATGGGATGACTATGTCCATGACACGTATCATAGGTATGAATATTCGGATGACATAAGCATTGGCATGTCCATTCAAATCCCTTATGGGAGTCCCTAATAGGAAGCATGGATGGGTCCTTTCACGGTTTGTTTATTGTCCATTGAATATGGTGTCATAGATGATTTAACTATGAAATCAAATCTTGGAGTGTGATCTAGCTATATCACACCATGTAAACCCTGGTAAGGTCTTGTTTTGGCTACTAGAGTGGGCCTATCCTCTACCATTTATAGCTACAAGATGTTGTTTTCTTTTTATAAATGTTTTGATCTGACATGAGGATGTGGTTGTATTACTCCATGATTTGAGTAGGAAATCCCAATAAATCATGAAGTAAAACATGTGGTTAGGGTGGCTTGTCAGCCTCTTTGCTTTTATTAGATGCTTCTTAGGCAGTACACCTTTTGGCATGACATGACCAAGGATCTTTTCTTTTGTCACTCAAGCATATTAAACATCCAAAAATGTACATACATATTACATTGTTAGTTAGGTTAGGGATTTATCTAAATGATTATAATGTTTTAAAATATTTTAAAAATAGGTGTTATATTATATTAATTTTTATTTTAAAATGTAAAAGTAATTTTTAGTCCATGTCCTAAAGGGAATTATAGGAATCGATTGAAATAATAATTTTGGACCAATAAAAAGTAAGAATTTTTATCTTATATTAAACTTTTTATTTAATTTTTATAATTTTTAGATTCAAATAATACTCTTAAAAATATTTATTTATCATCTTATTGATTGATATGCAAATTTTTGATGTTCTCATTACATAAAATTGTTTTAATTTTTAAAACAAAAAATTAAATAATTATGACAATTCAATATTATTTTTGAATTATTTGAAAAAAATAACTAATATGTAAACTTTGTAAATATTAATATTCATATTTTCTCCTATTAACTTACCATTTTACCCCCTAAATCTCCCAAATTAACTCAAGACAAGATACGTTACAATTTCTAATACAATTGACCCATTAGAAATAGGGACTCGCTGCTACGTGACCCTTGTTTCTTGATAGATCTAATTGAAATATATAGTTTGTTATTTTTATTTGAAATTAACCTAAAATATTTTATAGTTATAATTTTTTACCTTTATAAAATATTTTTGAGATAATTTGAACATGGATGTCATTTATATTAACATGCAAAATACTAATTTAAAATATATATTTATGTATTAAATTTTTATTTATAAATTTATTATAAGAAAGAGGGTCCAATTAATTTAGTACGAAGATGATAACAAAAAAATGAATATTTAATTGTAAAATAAATATATAATTTACATGTGATTTTACAACTTTCATCAAATACTAGTACATATGAAACAAATAATATCATGACACATATCCTACATAAATATAAGATACTCAATATTTATCTATTGGTCATAGTTTTTTCTAATATTTTTATATTTCCTATTTAAATCAATTCAAAATATTTTTTTCCTCTATTTAAACATGTCAAATGAAAATGTGACTTTTCCTATTTAAAATTTCAAATAAAGATTATCCATATATTAATTGATATCCATAAAATAATGTATTAAATGATAAAATTAAAATGTACAACTATTTTTATTAAAAAGCATAAACATATATTAAATTAAAATAACTCAAACAAAATATTGTTCCCACCTTATTCTCCATTATTTCTAGATTTTATATAACCCTTTATTATTTATAATAAATTATGCTGACTTTAAGTTTAACTATTTGTTAGCCCCATATAATCCATTATCATTTAGAGCAAATAGTATTGAATCTTTTACTTCATTATTTATAGGTTTATATAGTCTTATTTGATATAATGTAATCACTTTAAAAATTGATGTACAAATGAATATCATCTCCAAAATACGTTCTAAAAATAATGAGCTAAAATAATTAATTTGATATTTTGAATGTATGTTTATTTGTAAACTAAGTTTTTCAACAAAACAATGTGATGGTTAAAAATTGTCTTTGTTTAATTCCCCATAACATTTATTATTGAAAATAGGTATAAGAACTCTGTAAAATTAAATGTTATGAACAGCAACCACTAAAAGTTAAAAAAGATCTTAAAAATTCCAATCCCTTTATTTATTTCAATAATTATAAAGAGGTCAACTCATAAAGTAGCCAAAGTCATATCAAAGGAAATAAAAATGGGGTGTAACAACCACCCACTTACAAATCCCTTATAATTGAATATAACCTCAAAAATATTTTATAAATAAATATCATTTTAAAAAATTCTTGGAACATCATAATATTCATTATATTTAAAATATAAAGGTTTTATATTGTATAGTTCTCCAAAGTAACTTATAGTTTTATTTTTTCAAAGAGATTAATAACACTTACATGAAGTTAAATATCCATAGAAGTGACAATCCATATGATTCCTACCGCATTTAGTTTTTGGTATGTGTCATCTGTTGCAATAATGTCTAGGTTTTTTATATTCATGCATTAAGAAAAAAATTATTTATGCATGTTAAACTTGCCGCATATGACATTTAAATTCTAATGGAGGTTATGAAAGGGTAAGTCAATGTAAATTTCAGAATCTATATCCATCATTTTTGGGTATTTTTGAATATATATTTTATTTATTTATTTTTAAGTTAAAATAGAGTGGCTTTCAATTAAAAAGAAATAATTAAATAGATAAGATTCAAAAAAATGAATAGTTAGTGATTTTGATGAATTCAACTTTTTTAAATTGTAATAATTTTGATAATTTTATTTTTATTTTTTCAACATGATGTATTCTTAATGTATTATTTTATATATAATCTAAAATATGACCAACAATACTCATATCTACCTAATTCAAGTCTTTAATGATTTCCATATCTCTTTTCTTATCACTTTAATTTCCGATTTTCCTTCATCTTTGGATTGGAAAAATTCATGTCAACTTTTCCAGCCTCCACTAAATTCTGGTAGATTATTATTCATCTAGGCATAGTCTCTTCTTTTTGTCATATTTGTTCTCATTTTTTATTTATTTTTAAATAAAATTTAAAATGTAAGAAAAATTCAAACATAATCTCACCTTAAACTTTCCTTAAAATCTGAATCTTTTAAGATATATATGATTGAGGGGAGGGGGGACGGCCGAGGACGGGGGACAAATTCAAACACAATCTTATCTTGAATTTTCTTCCAAATCTAAACCTTTTGAAATACTATATGATGGGACCAAAATTTTTGAAATTCCAAAACACAAGTTAAAATTATAGTGAAAAATTAAATCTTAAAACAGATTTCTAATTCTTCATTATTATTTATTATTATAAAACAATATATTGTCTTTGAAAATTACACAACTCAAAAATAAAATTATCTTATATAATTAAAATCCCATTAAAAAAAAGACATAATTAATTGAAATAATTATTTTTATATTTTATTAAAAAAATCCTAAAATTAATTAAACTTATTTAAATTTTTTAAATGTTTACTTTTAATAATTTATTATTTATCATAACATACTATTTTTTTAAAAAGTAATCTCCTATTTTTCAAGTAACCAGCGGTCTTGTTGCTTCTTCTCTATGCGATTTTTGGGATTTGGGTATTTTAGCGTACGATACGCATGCCATTAAATATTTTAGAGTGGAAGGATGTAAGGGTCGGAATGGCAAAGAATATTTATGTCAGGGATGGTCCGTGAATCGGTAACATGCTGTCACAGATTTTTCACCGTACATAAAAATCTCATCCAAGAAAAACATGTTAATTATAAAATTATTACTTTGATTAAATGTTACTCGTATCATTAATATGGTTATTTGTTGAAGATTTACGTGTTACTGTCTTATCACAATATTTGTGGAGATTAAGAATTCAACTAAGTTTATTTTATAAGATATATTTTATATTGTTGAAAGGAAGAAAAAATTATAATTCTAAATTGATTATTATTATTTATTTTTTAAAATCCTGCAAGTAATAAGGGAGAGCACTTCAATTAATATTTTGAATGAAAGTCCTTTGTTAAAATAAGTTTTTCAACCAAATAAAATGATAATTAAACAAAATTAATAGAATATAACAACCCTTTAGAAATATTAAAAAAAATGAATATCACTTTAAAAAATGCTCTACAAATGAATATCATTTCTTAGGACTTATAAAATTCATTCTAATTAGAATATAAAGCTTTTTTCTTGAATGATTCTCCCATATAACCCATATATTTTTATTTTACCATTCCAATCTTTGACTTGTTATAAAAAAGGATATTCGAAAGGGCAACTAATAATGATATTTATTGTAAATTTCATGCGGTTAATTTACTAGCTAAATCTTAGATTTGTGAGTTAAGATTTTTTTTTGAGGTGGAAGGATATTTTGATATTTCATATTATCAAAAATAAATTTTGACAATATAATTTTCAATGATAATAAATTGGAGAAAAACATAATTTATATTTTTAAAGAAATTAAGCACTCTACTTAACATTATTGCTTCTTATAGGTGATCATTAAAAACTAAATCTAAAGTACATCTATATTGAAAAGCCTTAACTCCTTCCCTTTTAAGCACTTAAAAGAATATTTTTTCTAAACTTTATATATTATGTGAAATTTTGTATTATGATGGACATTTCCAAGCCGTTGCTTAAATTTCATAAAGGAAAACAAATGTTATATGTATGGTGAATATGATCATTTGTTGAGGATTTATATGGTACCATCATATTACAATATTTGTGGAGATTAAGAATTTAACTAAGTTTATTTTATAAGATAAATTTTATATAATTAAAAGGAGAAAAAAATAGAATAATCAATTTTATAACTTTAAATTAATTATTATTAACAATATTTTAAAATATAATTAGTAGTGAGAGAACAATTTAATTGATATTTTGAACAAAGATTTATTGTTAAAGTAAATTTATCAACTAAACAAGTTGATCATTAAAAATAATTAGTAGGATGTACCAATCACCACCTCAAAAATATTCTAAAAAAAAATATCATCTCAAAAATAACTTTAAAAATAAATATCACCTCAAAAGTACTAACAAATGAATTTCTTTTCTTGGCACATCATAATATTCATTCTACCTAAAATGTAAAACTTTTATCTAAAAAGATTCGCTAATAAGATAACCCATATATTTTTACTTCTAAAAGAAACAAATATCTATACAAAATAAATGTATCCCTTAAACTCTTCTAGAATATTAGATTAAATTACCAGGTATGGGAAGCGATGATGCCAATTTTAAAAGGTTCTACTCATGATATGGAATACCACACAATGCTCTAAGTCCGTCCAATAGTTTGGAGAAGATGTTGGTCTAACACCCTACTTAGTGTTTATCTAAAATATAATAATTTGTTTTATTCTAATTCTAGCACAATAGCCTACTTAATGTTAATACAAAATGGCTTAAAAAATGATAAGAATGTTTGGATGCATAAGAGAATTGTCTTAAAGTAATTAAAAATATTTTAATCGAGGAACCCTCTTACAGTTCTCAAACACTTCGTTTAAAGAATATTACCCTTCCCATCTTAGAGTTGTTATAGGAAAACCCTTTTAAAAGGGTTTTTGAACACATGATTTTATGAATATTATCCTTCCCATTTTAGAGTGGTTATAAAAAGATAATTTTAAAAGGGATATCTAGTACTGATGTATATTTCAAATGTTATCGAGATAATTTACTATTTAAACCCTACACTATGAATTAAGATTGTTTTAGAGATAAAAGAATATTATGATATTTTTTATTTATAAAAATAATTTTTCACAGTATATTTCTTAATGATAATAAATTGGAAAAAAAGGTCTATATTTTTAGAAAAATTATGCACTCTACATAACATTTTAACCTCCTAGATGTGATCATTAAAGAATGAATCTAACTTGTGCTTATATAGATAAGTCTTCATTTCTTCCCTCTTAAACACACAAAAGAACATATTTTGAAGGGAATTGAGATCATGTCTTGTGAGTGAGTTTTTATCTGTAACTACCAAAAAAAAAAAAAAAAAGTTTGCATATTATTTAAAATTTGGCATTAGGATGAACGTTTCTAAGCACTCTATTTAAAGATCATTATGGAAAAAGGAAATCTCATTTAAAAGAAACATGTTAATTATGAATTTATTACTTTGATTAAATGCTACATGCATCATGAATAGGGTCCTTTGTTTAGGATTTATATAAATCTGTCATATCACAATAGGTGCAGAGACTAAGAATTCAACAAAGTTTATCCTATATAATAAATTGTATATGATTATAAGGAGAAAAATTAGAATAATCAATGTTAAAACCATAAATTGATTATTATTAGCATTTTTTTCTTTCATCCTAAAAGTAATGAGGTAGAACAATTGAATTGATATTTTGAATGTAGGTCCATTTTAAAAATAAGTTTCTCAACAAAACAATTTGAAAGTTAAAAATTGTCTTTGTTTAATTGTACATAAAATTTATTATTGTAAATAAGTATAAAAACTCTATAAAAATAAATTTTATGAATACCAGACTCTAAAAGTTAAGAAAGACCTTAAAATTTTCAATCGCTTTATTTATTGTAATAATTATAAAGAAGTCAACTCATAAAGTAGCCAAATTCATATCAAATAAAATAAAAATGGTGTGTAACAACCACCCATTTACAAATCCCTAAGAAATGAATATCAACTCAAAAATATTTTATAAATAAATATCATTTTAAAAAATTCTTGGGATATCATAATATTCAATATATTTAAAATATAAAGCTTTTATATTGAATGGTTCTCCAAAATAACCTATATATTTATATTTTTCAAAAACATAAACTTGAATAACTGCAACTCTTCTACAAGATTAAAATACCAACATATGGTAAATGATGATGCCAATTTTGTAGGGTTCTAATCTTTATATTTATATTAAAATATTTTTCAAGATAATATATATTTTTATATTTTTAAAATAAATAAATATCTCCATAAAATAAATGAACACTTCAACTCTTATAAAAGATTAAATTAGCAATGTGAGAGAAATGGTGATGCCATGTTTTCAGGTTTCTACTCCTTATATGGAATACTACACAAGGCTCTAGGTAAATGTAATAGTTTACATAAAAAATTGGTGTAAGACCCTACTTAATGTTAATTAAAATTCAATAGTTTATATTACTTTAAATTTAATAACCCACATACACAATTGGAAGTACCAAAAACGTAAACAAATAAACACACAAACGTGTATTATTAAGATAAGAGACTACATCCATATTTAATCCTCTCAATTTAATATGAAATTTTTATTGGAAGGTGTATTGGTGCTTCAATGTGAGATAATTTGTGATCCTATGTTCACCAGTCCATAATTGACTATGGTGAAAAAAAAAACTATTTAAAAATTAACATGAATGTCACAGTAAAACGTATTTAAAGATGTATAATATTTTAGCTAGGTTTCACGGGAATAATTCCACTCAAAGGTAATGTTTTTCTCCAAACAATACTATCCATTCGTTATAGAAACTTCGTTTGATCCGAGTCATTTGTAAAAGAATAAATCAACAGGTATTAGGGTCTAGAAAATAGAGATTACCATAGTTTATTATAGTTTAAATTAAAATAAACCAAATAAGAATTCAACATATATATATTATTTATTAGAAAAAAAATAGTAAAAAGGAACAAATCAAAAACAAGGTATATTTAGATAGAAAGTGTATTTGACAAAGGAGGAACAACCTCTTCCATGAATTTTTCTAGAGCAATTTATATTTGACCAAGGAAATTCTACCACTATCTACATCAGCATTAATAATGTTCCAATTCTTTCTTATGTACTCAAAGTTGTTCTTTGTTAATGCCTTTATGAATATATATAGCAACTAGTTTTCAGATTAGAAAACATCAAATAGATTTCTCCATTATTCTCTAATTCTATGATAAAATGGTATATTGTATCAATAGATTTGATCTTCTTATGAAAAACACAATTTTATTATAGTGAAATTGTTGATTTGTTATCACAAAAGATTTATATTGGATCCCCATGATCATGGAGTAAATATAACAATAGTCAATGCATCTAAACCACTTGGCATGCTATTAATGTTTGTGCCACATACTCTACTTAAACTGATGAAATTGTCTCAATAGATTGCTTCTTTCATGCCCATGACTTTATCCTGATATAAAATGACATTAATATTTGGAAGTACTATTCCTATCATCTATTCTACCTATAAAATCATTTCTGTATAACCAATCAAGTTAACATCCTTAATACTAGAATATATAATTGTATATTATGATGTTCCTACTACATACCTTAATATTCTCTTTCTAACATGTCAACATGAGTCTATTGGTGACTCTATAAATCTTGAAATCAAAATACCACCATACATATTATTTGGATTTGTAGTTATTAGTACATCAAACATCTAATGAGCCTTTTTAATTTAGTTCGATGAACATTGGATCCCTTGTCTTCTTTTTTGAGTCTAGTTTATATAAAAACTAGATTTGATGTGGAATTTTAATTCATCATATTAAATATAATTAACACATTTTTAGTTTACTTGGATTGAAAAATAAAAATGTCATCATTAGACAAAACAATTTCAATGCTTAAGAAATATCTTATCAATCCTAAATTTATCATTTCAAAGTCTCTTTTCATTTTTCTTTTGAACATGTCCACACAAATTTTTTTATTATATATTAATTCATCAACATATAAACATAGAATAAAATGTGACCTTGCCCATTTTATTTTATATATAGTGTAGGCTCACTATTACTTTTGTTAAAACCATTGGTAATCAAGTATGAGTTCATTCAATGATACCATGCTCTTATTGTGTATTTCAGACTATATCTAACTTTATTTAATATATATACTTTGTCTTCATGTCAACACATTTCATAACCTAGTAGTTGTTCCACATACACTAATGTTTTCAGAAAACTATTCAAAAATGATGATCTTGCATCCATTTGGTAAACTTTCCAATTGTTTTGTATTTCTCTTGATGAAACTATTATGATCATATCAAGCCTTGTAATTAGTGTGAATGTCTCATTATAATCAATTTCATGTTTTTACACAAAACCTTTTGCTACTAACTTTGACTTGTATTTTTTAAAATCATCATCTACATTATACTTGCTCTTATAGACTCATTTGAATCCTATGCAATCTTTATCTTCAAGTAGATCTACTAGCTATAATATTTTTATTTTTTTAATGGAATCCATATCTTCATCCATAGCCTTGAATCAAAAATATTCCTTCACTTTTCTTTAAAATATACATGATCATGAGATATTAAAGTAGAATTTTAACATAAATTTAAATTCTCTTCACATGAATCATAAATTTATTTTAAATTTCTTATTTTCCTACCTTTATACCTCGATCTTGGTAAGCTTAATGTAAGATTATATTCATCACTTACTTATGAATTAGGAGTATGATGGCTTACATGGTCTGGTGATTAATCTTGTATAATATTCCTTGGTGTTCATAGCTCTTTTGAATTGTCTCATTGTAGATTTCTTCTTGGATTACTTATTGTTTTTGAATTTGCATGATGATCTTTCACACATTCTTTTGATTCTTCTTCTTATTTACGTTTTTATTATTCAATTTCTATTGATATGTCAATATTATAAACTTATGCTTCTTTTTTTTTTAATACAAAATCTCTATTGATTATTACCTTCTTGCTAGTGAGGTTGTATAACTTATACTATTTTGACTACTGATTATAATCAACAAAGATATGCTTTTCGCCTTTATCATCAAGTTTTCTTTTTATTTCTTATAAGACATGATTATGGCACATATCTAAAAAAAATATTAATTGATATACATTGATTTTTCTCCTGCTCCATACTTCCAATGGAATTCTTTCTTTGACATTCTTCGTACAATTATATTTAAAATATATGCTTCACACAGTACTGCTTTTGCCCACTATAGATTAGGCAAATATTTAGCCTTTAACATTCTCTTGGGCATCTCTATTATTATTCTATTTTACTTTGTGTAATAGTATTTTGGTGTGGAGTGTACTTTGTAATAAATTATTTCTTAATTCTATGATATCTTTAATGATCTAAAAAATCATTAGAATTATATTCTGCCCCTCTATCTAACCTAAGTATCTTGATGTATTGGCCACTCTATTTTTTAATAATTGTTTTGAAATATTTAAATTTTTCAAAAAATCTAGATGTTACATCGTAATTCATTTTCAAACAAACCTACTAGATTATATATGGATATTTATAGTGTATAAATTTAAATTTGATTATTTTTCACTAAGTTGTGAGATGTATATTGTTATGGGATAGTAAGATATTGTTTAAGTTACATAATTAAATTTCTATGAGATATATGTAGTATATATATTTACACTATGAATATATTGATTTATTATTTTTAGATATATTCTATGATGTAGGTTTATTATACTATTATAATCTACCTATTTGCTTGTTGTGAGGATGATGCAAGAAGACTCATCTCTCACAATGCGATGAAAGGAGAACATCATTAGAGAAGGTGACACAAATTGAGATATTGGAGGATGATAATAAAATTGACTAGAACCCTACACACAATAAAATAACTAGCACATGTTAGATGTATTATGAATGGTTAGCATATTGTATTTAATGCTTCTAAATTTAAAAAAGCTTGCAAAACATTAATTTTACTTAACGATTATTTGGGACTCATTTATGTGATTACATGTTAGTCATATTTATAATCATTAATACTTTATAATTTGTATAATTAGAAGAAAATTGAAATTATTGATTAATAGATTTATCAATAAGTCCTATTATTGTTATTAATTAGTAAATATATTTTAAAAAGTGTATAAAATTTAAAAAAGAAAATAAATTCTCATAACAAAAATATATATAGAATAAAAGAAAATCAAAATAATAGTAAAATAAGAAGATTAAAATGTTTGGAATTTAATAAAAATAAAAACAAATAATAAAGAAAAATAATTTTTTAAAAAAAAAAGAAAGAAAGAAGGAGAAGCTAAAAATAAAATCAACATCATTTTAAAAGAGAAGTGTGGTACAATTGGAAAAGGGGGTGACACGACAGAAACATAGGAGGAGGAGAGAAAAAGGGAGTAGCATGGGAAGGGAGGTAATCTAGTTTTAAGGAGATCGGAATGCAAGAGGAGAAAAAAATAAAAAAAATGGTATGCTTTGGACGCTAATAAAAGGTTAGTATTGCTTTAAATTTATAAAAATATTTTATTTGTAGACATTCGATTTAATTAAAGGTAAGAAAATTTTAGTCATAACTAATTGATTTCTATTTTATTAACATAATTATAAAAAGAAATAGAAGTATATGTTAGTGCCATAGCACTCCACAGTATGGTTGTTTTTACCTTACTATTTATTGTTCTCTCTTTTTAATTATTAGATCTGGAATAATAAGTGCCTAATACTATATATATTTATTTATTGTTTGTTAGTTAGCTATTATACTCATGTATATGCCAGTAGTATACCAAAGTCAGCAATCTGGAATGGTAAGTTGGAGGAATTTATGGATTTGGGTATTTTTGTTGTAAAGATTCATGAATATAATACATACACAGAATAATATAATTTTAACACACAAAGAATAGAATAATATCTATGATATGCAGCAAATGGAAAAATATCTGTAGAATATTCAACGATTATCACATTGAATTAGATTATGGCATCTAGCCATAACTGAAAATCATACTTATTATTGCACCATGTGGGACTGATTGAACATTATATTTATTATTGAAAATCACTTTGGGGAATTATATATTTAAATCAGTGATCTAGAACAACAGCGAAATTGTCTAGTGAATATATTAAGTCTTAGAGGGCATGTCGTGCCCAGATGTAAATGTTGAAGGATGTGTTAATTTGCTAATTTTGCTTCCCAAGACTGTTGGCAGTTTCTATCTGCCACGCGACCCAAGCGTTCAACTAAAAGATTTATTTATCGTGCACTTGCCTTGGTGATGAAAATAATATAGCAGGGAAGCTCTGCTATGTTTTGAAGCAGAGCAACAAACCAATATTCGATAATGAAACATAACCCGATATTATTTATCCCCATTATTTCCAATGGCATAACGTTTATGAAAATTTCCTCCTATATAGAATGGCTAAACAATAGTATACATTTATGCAGATAAACATAAACCATTGCATCTTACTTATCGACCATACCATTGTATTATCGATTTTAGATATAATTACCATTATATGACAAAATTTCCATTATTCTTGGGGATAAACATGTAAGAATAGATTTTAGATATCATGATATATTCCATGAATATCCATTATAAATTCTCTTATATAGAGAAGCCATGCAATATTAGATATCATGACATAACATTCTGTATAAACGCCATGTTTATACAATACTATAAGTTCTGCTAAGTTTTTTCTAGAGTTTTACACATCGCGTTCCATGATTATTTATAATATTATAAACATGTTATAATCTGGGATAAATGCCATGTATAATTTATATAATGCATTTAGCCGGTAATATAAAAATAATCTGATAACGCTTAATAAGATCATATTAATCCGTAATGTACTCTTTTTAATACATACGGTACAATCCAGAAATATGTTATCGGATTTACATATGAGTTATAATCGTACATAAATGGCATTTATTCAATATTATAACATAATAGAAGTTATACGTATAAATAGGTTTTAAATCGGAGTATAAAACTCTATAATATTATAGCGCCTTTATCATTCAAGTATGGAAGGCCAATTTTGTTTTTTGAGCAATGTATAAACCGATTCATTTGTTAGAGGTTTAAAGCACTTAAAATGTTTGCATAATATAATACGGATTTACAATATTACGCTTAGAGAGTATGTTAGAAGTTTATGTGTAAGAATGTCACAATATAAGAAGAATTTTTTCCATGCCAATTATTTTACATGTACAAAGAATATAGTAATAAGGCTATGCTATGTTTCATGTAAAGATTCAATACAGGGTGTATTTTAAAGAATCAATATATAATATCAGTAATATATATATGGAAGATGGTACTGCGAATTGGTAAAGATAAATCCAAACTAATATAATATAATCAAGTTGTGCATTATGAGTATCCCGATTAGTATGACTAGATTGTGTATGCGATCCCGTTATATACGTTGGCACAAAAGTTTGAAAATGAAGTGCCATTCTATGTATTTGTTATTTAAAAAAAAATATTGACATAACTAAGAAATCAATGAAGAATTGGTTTCATGACAATATTTAAATGAAGTAAATTATAAAAACTGTTTTGCATATTGTCACGACTTAGTAATTTGAATATTTGAATGCTTGATGAAATTTTGGTGTATCATATAGACTAAATTTATGCAAATTGGTTAGTTCTTTTAATAACATATTTTATAATAGTTAGTAGGACGTTATGTATGCATGCTTACAATACCCTATGAGTATCACGAATGCTAAAATAAAATATTATGTGTTTATGAGAATTATGATTTACTTTGTTATATCTAGTTGTGTGAATGGAAACTTATATTTTCATTGATTTATTTTACTATAATCGATTGTTTGGGGTAATTAGTGGTTATGATTAAGAACACTAGACTATGATAATATGAGTTATCATAGGGTGTAGTATGTTTGAAAACTATTTATAGTAATTAAAAATTGAAGTTAAATATATTTTTTAATTAGATGGTAGAAACTGTAATCATTTTTTTTAGTATGGGAGAGATAATAATGTAAGATTCCTTCATATGTTTGATGAATTAATTATATATTATTAGATTATCTTGTGCTTAACATGTTATAAGATTGCTAGTAGTATGTAATCTATGTGAAACTTTTAGTTATATTATGTTAATCAATCTTACATTGTTGATACTGAGTAAGGAGTGAAATATACATCACTAACTTACTATCATCATAATTTTAGATGAAGATAATTCAATCAAGTGGTGTGTATAATTTTTTACTGATCTATAGATCACTATTATTTATTTATTATCTAAAAAATTGATTTAAGTAATATTTAGTGAGACATTGTCATTTCATAAGTATGGTGTACATGTTTTTGAGATATCATATAATATAATGATTTTTCTATGATAGACTGCATATTTCGTTTTAAAAATCATATTGTACATAGGTACTATCTTGTCTCTCTAGATTCTTGTGCTGTCACTATCTACTCATCTATGAAGCAAGGATCATTTCCTGATAGAATTATTATTAGGGATTATTGGTCTATGTTTGGTGTGAAAATATTCTTTGATTATGCTCTCACTCCTCACAACAATACTTATTTGAATATGACACTTGAGATTGTCACAGATACTAAATTTTATGGAGATCTTGAGCTCCAAAGAACCATGTATCTTATTTGTGTATATTGTATTGTATTATATTTATTATTAAAAATATTATCATAAAAAAATATAATTGCCTATTTATTTTATATTGACAATAGTGGTTGTATATTATACCAATAGTGACTAACTATTTGTAATTACTTTTATATTTGTCTTATGATGTACTTATTATGATGATAGTGATTAGTGATATATGATGTAGTATGCATCATTTACAATTATCACGTAGATCATTATTTATGATATCTACTTAGATTCTCATTGAGTAATCTATTTTAAGTATATGTATTTATTTTTTATTTTTAATTACATATTATTAGATAGAACCCAGTTGGATCGTTGCATATGGTATCAAATCTATGACTTGAACTCTAGGATGTAATGAGTTCATTAGTGTTTTTTTACCCTTCTATTTATCATAAAAAAATTATGAATATTGGTAGTACATTGAGTGTGTAGCCTTAGGAGCATTCATACAATCTTAGAGTTGTTAAAGGGTTGGTTTATCGAGTGTCTCAATGTTGATGATTGTAATCAATATTTGGTAGGTGAGATCTTAACATAGTTCATGAGTTGAGAACAAAGAATTTCTACCATATTTTTTATCTTTTAGGTCAAGCACCTTGAGAATGATTACATTTTTACTTGTAAACCAAATCACCTCTATTATTGGTGGTTGAGTGGTGAGTATCTAAAATGCATGGGATGCTTCAAACTTAAGATTGTGTGCTTTAGTTTTTGTCTCTTATACATACTAATCCTAAAAGTGGGAAAACATATACGACCATTTTTGGCACCATCTAGTATGGTGAAAATTTACTTTTAGTAAAGTGTAGATATCTTGGATGAGAATTTCTTTATGTCTGGAGGTTATTTAAGGACAGATGCATCTTTTTTGTTAATATTTTTCTTTTCGATTGTGGAAATAGGTTGTGATACTACACATACAAGATTAGTAAGTGAGTAGTGATTTGGTGACTTGGGTTGTGGTGTTTTCTTTATACCATGTGAGCGTATTTAAACTTTTTGTTGTTGAGATGTTATTTCTCTACTTTCCACTTATGACTATTCAAAGTCATAATTTGCAATGTTACTTTATGTAATTTTTTAAACTTTAACCATGTGGAATGGTGAACCTTGAATTTATATTAGTTTTGGATTAAGGTTTGAAAGTTTATTATAACTATTATTCCATACTTTTGATTAGTTTGATGTTATTTTCTATTTAAATCATGTTATTTTGAAGAGTTAGTTATGTACCTTTCATTGGGAGCAAGTAGGGTATAGGATGTGTAGAACATCTTGTTAGACTAAATGGGTTGAGATTAATTTTTAATTTCTTCTGTACTATTTGAGGAAGTAGAGAAATATTGTCTCACTTGTTCTTTTATGAGGTTGTAAAGATGATTTGATCTTTAGCCTTTATATTTAATGTTAATTTTACAATATTTTCACTTAACTATGAATCTAAAAATATAAGTTAAGTTGTGAAATATGATACTAGTTATGTTTGGATAGTGGTAACATAATGCAATTATAGAATGATTGTATAATTTTATTGTATGTATATTAGTACATCTAAAATTATTTAGCATATAGTATTATTTTCTATGATTCGTTAGTATATAATTATCATTCATTGAACCTTATGTACATTTTGAAGATAATTTGGTCACAAAGACCTAAGAAAAGAGTGATAAATTAGGAACACAAGATGGGATTGGATCTTATTTAGTCTCATATATACTTGATAGTTACTAAATTTGGATTTGATAAGGGGAGCTTATCGAATCCAAGATTTGAAATATGGACTTGTAAAATTTTATTGAGTTTCAAACTAATAGATAGGCTTGTTGAATCTAAGATTTGATAGATGAACTTGTCAAATTTAATCATATACCTAGATGCATGTATACAGTGGAACATGTATCTTTTAATTTTGAAATGTAGGATACATTGGAAATGTAGAATATATTGAAAATGTAGTATTTTTATTTCATATTGATCATCCTACTTGTATGAAAACTATATGAAATAGTGATAGTATTGACATGGTATAGTTACCCGATGCTATGTAGAGTAGATATAGTATTAACTTACACACACACACACACACACACACACACACACACACACACACACACACACACACACACATCGGGATCCCTAAATATTGTACTCAATAAAGAGAAAAACACTCTCTAGGATAGAGAGATGATCACGGATTGAAATATTTTTAGGAACTCTGTTTGGGCATTTATATTTAGATTTTATTATAATCTCATTTGCTTTTAGAAAGTCAGTGAAATTTTTACTAAGATATGTGGGACTCTTCAAGGTGTTAAAATTGGTAAATGTTATAGTATAAAGGTTAGTATTGTCACTTTTAGATCTCAGAGTGGTCATGGTAGAACCAATTAGGGTACATGATACTCATAAATTTTATTTGTATAATATAGATATGTCATAGTGTATGGTGTTATGAAACTAATACTCTAAGAATAGTACATCTTGAGAGGATGATAATGATTTAATAAAAAAATTCTATATTTATTTGCTTATATTGATACTTTGTACCATATTATTTCTCTACTAAATAATATTTTCAATTTGGAACTTATGTTGGATTTAGAGTCATCTAAAATGATGACTTGTTTTAGAGAGAATGATGTTACATCCAAATTTTTCATCAAGCAAATTTAGTAGATTATCTGTTGATATCTATAATTGATAAATTTATATTTGACTATATTTAATAAGATGTGAGATATGCATTGTTATGGAATAATATAATATTATTTAGTTTGCATTATTATATTACAATGACATAGTTTTAGTGTATAGGTTTACATTATGAACATGTTATTTTGTTATTTTTATCTATATTTTATGATGTGTGTTTATTATGTTGTTATGATCTAACTACTTTCTTTTTGTGAGGTTAATGTAGGATAAATATTTTCTCATAGCATGATGAAAGGAGAGCGTTATCATAGAGCATGATGTAGTTCAAGATGTCAGAGGATGACAAAGAAATTGGCTAGAACATTGCACATATCAAAATAACTAGTACATGTTAGATGCACAATGAATGGTTAGCATAATATGTTTAATGTTGCTATAATTAAAATTACTTGCATATAATTAGTTTAACTTAATAGTTATTTGGGATTCCTCATACGTGATTGATTCTCAATCATGTTTAAAACCATTAATGCTTTGTAATTTATGTAATTAAAATAAATTTGATATATTGATTATTGGATTTATTAGTAAGTCATGTTATTGTTATTAATTAGTGAATATAATCTAAAAATATATATAAATAAAAAAAGAAAATAAAATCCCATAAAATAAATAAAATGAAATAGAATTAAAGAAAATAAAATAAAAAAATAGTAAATTAAGAGAAATGGAAAGTTTGGAATTTAATTAAAAAAAAGTAAAGAAAAACCTAAAAGTAATAAAGAAAAACAAAAAGGAAATAAAAAAGCTAAAAATAAAAGGACCATATATTTTAAAAGAGAAGTGTGGTGTAATAGGACAAGCTGGGAAACATAATGGAAGCATTGAAGGAGGGGAGAAGGGGAGAAAATGAGAAGAGAGGGAATCTTGTTTTAAGGAGGATATCGAATTACAAGAGGAGATAAAATATTTTGGTATGGTTTGGATATCAGTAAAAGGTTTGTGTTGCTTTAAATTTAGAAAAATCTCTTATTTGTGGACATCTAATTTAATAAAAGGTATGAAAATTACAGTCACCAATAATTGATTTTGATTTATTAACACGATTATAAAATACAATAGAAGTATATCTTAGTGTCGTAACACTCCATAGTATGGTAATTTTGACCTTACTATTTATTGATGTTTCTTAATACTTATTAGATATAGGATAATAAGTGACTAATTATTTATACACTATACTCATGTATGTGTCAATATTATACCAAACTTAGTGTTATAGAATGATGACTTGGAGGAATTTAGTAGTTTAGGTATTTTAGTTGTAGGGATTCATCAATAGAATACATACATCGAACAATAGAATTTTTATACGTAAAGAATAGAATTATATCTATGATATGTAACAAATAGTATAATATCCAAAGAATATTCAATGATTATCATAGCAAATTAGATTATGGCATATGGGCATAACTAAACATTATACTTATTATTGCACCATGTGGGACTAACTGAACATTATATTTATTATTAAAAATTACTTCATGGAATTATATATTTAAATCAATGATATAGAACAACAATAAACCTGGTTAGTAAATATACTATACTATATCTATTTGAAAATCACCTCATAAGATTTTTGTCTGTTTCTCTCTGCCATGTGACCCAAACATCTAACTAAAAGATTTATTTATTGTGTGCTTGCCTTGGTGATGAAAAGAATATAGTAGCAAAGCTCTGCTAAGTTTTTTAAGCAGAGCAATGAAGAAATATTCAATAATGACACATAACTTGTTTTTATTTATCCTGATTATTATCATGGCATAACATTTATCCAAATCCCCTGCTATATAAGATGACTAAATAATAATATACACTTATGGAAATAGATACAAACCATTCTATCTTACTTATTGATCACATCATTGTATAATCAGTTTTAGATATAATTCTAGTGATGAATATGTAAGAATAGATTTTATATATAATGATATCGGCCATGAATATCCATTATAAATCTTCTTGTATAGAGAAGCAAAGAAATATTAGTTATCATTATATGAAACTATGTATAGATGGCATGTTTATACAATATTATAAGCTCTGTTATGTTTTTTCTATAGGTTTATACATAAAATTATGAGGCTATTTATAATAGTATAAGTAGGTTATAATATTTGATAAATGCCATGTATAAACACCATGTATGATTGATATAATGAATTTATCTCATAATATAAAAAGAATCTGATAACATTTAATAGGATCATATTAATACATAATGAATTATTTTTAATACATGCAGTATAATCCACAAATATGTTGTCTAATTTACATATGTGTTATAGTCATACATAAATTGTGTTTATTCAATATTATATCATAATATATGTTAAACATATAAACAAGTTTTAAATCAGAGTATAAACATGTATAATACTATAATGCCTTTACCATTCAAACATGGAAGGCAAATTTTGTTTTATGAGCAATGTATAAACCAATTCATTTGTTAGAGGTTTAAAGCACTTGATGTTTGTATAACATAATAGGGATTTACTATATTACACTTCGAGAGTCTGTCAGAAGTTTATGGGTAATAATGTCACAATATAAAAATAATTTAATCCATGCCAATTGTTTTACATCTACAAAGAATATAGTAATGAGGCTATGCTATGTTACATGTAAATAATCAATATAAGATGTATTGAATCAATATATACGCATTATGTATGAGTGTTAAATACAAAAGTTGGTACTAAAAATTTGCAAAGATAAATCCAATATAATTTAATTTAATCAAGTTATGCATTATGAGTACCCAAATTAATATGACTAGACTATGTATGTGATCTTCTTATATATGTTAGTGTATAAGCTTGAGAATGAAATGTCATTCCATGTATTTGCTATTAAAAAACAAAGATTGCCATAGCTTAGATAGTGATGAAGAATCGATTTCATAACAACATTTAAATGTAGTAAACTATATGACTGTTTTGTATATTGTCACAACTTAATAATTTGTATACTTGAATACTTGATGAAACTTTGGTGTATCATATAAGTGAAATTTGGGCATTACTTAATACTTATATGCAAATCATAATACCTAGGAATTATGTAGTCTTGAAAACTTGTGTACGAAGTTATACATACTTTGAGTATATCATGATGAAAATTTATCTAGTTAGGGATAAAAACTATGAATATATTTTACATTACAAAATCACTTAAAGATCATGTATATATGTATATATTTTTAACATGAAAGTTTATGATGGATTTATGAGTTTTCTATATCTCTATAAATATTATGACTAATTTTTAGTTTATTTATATTTGATATTGAATACTTAGTTGTAATACATAATATGTGAGTGTTAATATGTATAAGTGTTTAGACATAAGTATCATATAATAGTGTATTGTGATATGTGACTATAAGTTATAGTAGTATGTAGTTTAAACATAGGATATACCCATGTTGTATAAAATTTTACTTGATTATTATTTATAATTATGGATGATTTGACTAGTTATGAGTAATTATGTAGTCGTGTTCATATACAATTAACTATGATATTATGGGATGTCATAGAGGACTATAGTACAAATGTTTGTCATACTCAGATGATACAAATTTAATTTGATATGAATATAACTTATTCATATGTTTAATGGATTGAATGTATGTGCGTTGGTTATTTCTTTCAATAATATGTTTTCTAATAGTAGGAGTTTATGTACGTGAGCATAGAACCCCCTATGAGTATAGTGAATGTTATGATAAAATATTATGTATTTTATTGGATCCATAATTTACTTTGTTATATCTAGTTTCTTGAATAGAACATTATGTTTCCATTAATTTATATTACTCTAATTGACTATTTGGAGTAACTAGTAGTTATGTTTACAAACACTAGATTATGATAATATAAGTTATCATAGGGTGTAGTATATTTGAAAACTATTTATAATAATTATAATTTATAATTAAATATATTTTTTACCTTGATGGTATAAATTATAGTCATTATTTAAAGTATGAGATAGATAATAATGTAATATTCATTCATACGTTTGATGATATTAGATTATCCTATGCTTAGCATATTATAAGATTGCTAGTAAAATGTAATTTGTATAAATATTTTGGTTATATTATGTTAACCAATGTCACATTATTGATACTAAGTAAGGAGTGATATGGACATCACTAGCTTACTAGCATCATAATGTCAGAAGAAGAAAATTCAATCAAGTGATGTTTATGAATTTTAATTGATCTATAGATAATTATTATTTATTTATTATCTAAAAACTTGTGTCATGTAATGTTTAGTGAGATATTTTCATTTCATGAATATGGTTTACATGTTTATAGGATATCTTGCAATAGTTTTTTTATGATACATCGCATGTTTAGTTTTATAAATCATACATGACATGGGTACTAGCTTGTCTCTCTAGATTCTTATTTCGTCACTATCTACTCATCCATGAAGGGAGGGCTATTACTCGATGGGACTAGTACATGGAATCATTAGTTTGTGGTTAGTGTAAAAAAGTGTTTGGATGATGTTCTCCCTTCCCACAATAATAATTAATTAGATATGACACTTAAGATAGTCACAAATACTGGACAATTTAGAGAACTCATGCTCTAAGGAGCCATGTATCTTATTTATATGCATTCTATTATATTATATTTATTATTATAAATATTATCATGAAGAATTGTAATTACCTATTTATTATGTATTAATAGCAATGGATGTATATTTTACTAGTAGTGGTTGGCTATTTCTGATTATTTTTATATTTGTTTTATGATGAGTTTATTATCATGATAGTGATCAGTAATGCATGATGTAGTATGTGTTATTTATAGTTAGCACTTTGAGAATTATGTATGCTATTTGATTAGATTCTCATAGAGTAATCTATTTTTAGTATGTGTGTTTAATTTTTTTAATAAATTATGTATTTCTATGTAGAATCCATCAGGGTCGTTCAATATGGTATCAGAGTTGTGGCTAAAACTTTGGGACCTAATGAGTCCATTACCATTTTTGCATCTTTCTATTTATTATAAAAGTAAATTATGAATGTTTGTGGTACATTGCATGTGTACCTCTAGGAGAATTTTTACCCTCTTAGAATTGTTAAAGGGTTAGTTTATTGATTATCTTAATGGTGATGGTTGTAATCGATGTTTGGCAGGTGAGTGCATAACATAGTTCATGAGTTGCCAACAAGGATTTCCTACCATATTTTTGATCTTTTAAGTCGATCACCTCACAAATGATTACATTATTACTTGTTAATCAATTCACCTCTTTTATTAGTGGTTGTCTTGTGAGTGTCTAAAAATTATGGGATGCTTCTCACTTAAGAATATGTGCTTTAGTTTTTGTGTCTTATACATACTATTCCCAAAAGTGGAAAAACATATAAGACCATTTTTGGCACCACCTAGTGCAGTGGAAATTTTGTTGTAGTAAAGTATAGATGTCTTAGGTGAAAATTTAAATTTTTTGGGAGTTTTCTTATGAATTAATGCATCTTTGTGGTTATTATTTTTCTTTCTAATTATGTAAATCGGCTAGATACTACACTTACAAGATTGATAAGTGAGTAGGGATTTGGAAACTTGGGTTACTATGTTTTATATATATAGTGTAATGGTATTTAAGTGTTTCCTTATTGAAATACTAGTTCTCTACTTTCCACTTGTGACCTTTAAGAATCATAGTTTGCAGTATTACTTTATCTAATTTTGTGAACTTTGACCACATGGAGTGGTGAACCTTGAATTTAAATTGTTTATGGATTAATGTTTATAAATTTATTATAATTATTATTATATACCTTAATTAGTCTGATATTATTTTCTTTTTAAAACATGTTGTTTTAAAGAGTTAGTTATGTAGCTTTTACTAGGGACAAGAAGGGTATAAGATGTGCAGAACATCTTGTTAGTCCAAAATGGTTGAGATAAATTTGTATCTTATTGTCCAGTCACTAAGGAAGCAAGGAGATATTGTCTTTCTTGTTCATTTTTAGGGTTTTAAGGATAGTGCAATCCTTGACATCTGTATATTATGTTAATTTTAATAATATTTCCTCTTAACTATTAATATAAAAGAATAAGTGAAGTTGTGAAATATGATACTAGTTATGTTTGGATACTTGCATTTTAATACAATTATATAATGATTGTGTGATTTTATTGTATGTATTTTGGTATATATGGAATTATTTATCATATAATATTTCTTTCTATGATCTGTTGAGTTAGTATATAATTATGATTCAGTGCACCTTGTGTAGATTTTGGAGATCATTAGGTCATGTACACCTAAATGAAGAGTGGTGAATTAAGAATGTAAGTTGGAAGTGGATCCTCTTTAGTCTCACATTGAATCACTAGTTACTAAATTTAGATCTGATAAGGGGAGCTTGTCAAGTCAAGGATTTGACATACAAACTCGTCAAAGTTTACTGAGTTTAGATTTGACAAATAGACCTATCAAATTCTAGATTTGACAAATAGAGTTGTCAAATTTAGTCATATGGCCATATGCATGTATACCTTGGAATGGGTATCCCTTAATTTTGAAATGTAGTATAGAATTGATATATAGTATATCCAGTTCTTATTCATCGTCATACTTTTATAGAAGCTACATAGAGTAGTGATAGTATTGACATGTTATACTTACCAAATGTTATGTAGAGTACTGATAGTATTAATGTATATACATCATTATTATCAGGCTCCCTAAGTACTATTCTATAGAATGAAAAAAACACTCTCTAGGATAGAGAGATGTGTAGAGGGGGTTGGAAGAGTTTGTGTAACTCTGTATGGCCTTTTGTAGTTGTATTTTATGGTGATCTCATGTGGCTTTGAAAACATTCATTAACATATGTGGCACATTTTTAGGTATTAAAATTTGTTAATCATATAGTATATAGGTTTATCTTGCCAATTTTGGACCACAGGTTGGTCATGATAGAACCAATTAGAGTAGGTGATACTCACAAAATTTGTATGTATAATACAAAGATGTCACAATATAGAGTCTTTTGGGACCAATACTCTAAGAATAATATTAATTGGGAGGACTATAATGAGTTTTTCATGTGATTTTCACATTTATTTAATTGATTTGGTATTTTTTAGCTTGTTATTTATTTATTGAACAATATTTTTAACTCAAAAATTATGTTAGAATAAGACATTTGCTTGAGAAAATAAATCCATGTTTACCTACTTAAATCACCAATAAAAGTTAGAAACAAATTTATTTGTTGTTTCTTTAGAATACAATTCTCACATGAAGTAATTAGCTCCTCAATTGATGTGAATCCTCTTACCATCTACATCTTATGTAATAATCTTAAAGCTTCAAAAGGAACATGCCCATGTGTTAGATGCCAGAGTATGTCTAGTGTAAATATGTTACCCTGAAATTTTCTTACTCTTATGATTGGGTTATCTTTTGAGTTTAACTTCTAATCTGGAGTAGGAACATCTGGTTTCTAGTCATCTGATACTTTTCAATCAACATGTCACTCAAAATTAAGTCTCTAATAGTACAAATAATATCTTTAAAAGAGAAACTATACCTTTTCTATATAAGCTTTCAAAAACTCATGATATTATGTTTCAATCCAATAAAAAAAAAAGACATCTAGGACATTTTTTTATTTCACTATATTTAGTAAAAATATTAATTATAATTTTTTCATATTTTCTACTTTATTTTCATTCCCCAGTTTGAATTCTAACTTTACATAACTATTTGAACATTCAATAAAATCTCTATTTCTTGTCATATAAGTACTACACCCACTATCTAAAAATAGAATACCAATAGAGCTTACTTGGTCACCATAACATGTCATAAATAAGTATCAATAATTTTTACTAGATATATTTGAATATTTTTTTTTAATGTTTATTGACATATCCTTGCTACTTCCAGTATTCATATGGATAATAATGAAATTTATAAGTAATAACATTGAACATTTGATTTATCATAATTTTGAGAGTGTTATTAAAACTAATTTCTATTTCTATATCCTCTAGAACTATTAGAATTAAAACTCTTATTTCTCCTTTCACCTTCATCTAGTCTACTCCTTCACCTCTGTATTTATTATTTTTGAATCTATCCTTGAAGATTGACCTTCCTCTAACTTTGTTGAATAGCACATGAGATTTAAATGAATTTTATAAAGATGTATTATTGTTTTTAATAATTCTTTACTCATGTGCTATTAAATATACCATCAACTCATTAACAAAGAAATATGCTAGATATTTGGATTCTTCAATTGCAACAAGAATAACATAAAATTTCCTATGTAAACTCCAAAGATTTTTATAAATTTTTTTGATTGGTTATTTATACTCCATGAGATATAATTTAATTAAATACATTTATAAAATTGACACAATAATTGATCTACAAGATCTGAATCTTTCATTTACATATTCTCTAAAATTTTCTTAAGAACCAATAAGTTAGCCACTTTCACCTTATTTCCTCCATGATAAGCATTTTATAAAATATCACATGCCCTCTTAGATATAATTGTTACTACAACCCTAGGAAAATTTGACTCATCCATTGCTTGTTGAATTAAAATTACGGCTTTTACATCCTTTTTCTTATCTTCTCTAAGTTGATATTTTCCACTTGTGTCAAACCCTAATAGGTTGCCTAATCTAAGGGTTCTACAAATATAATTTATATTAGATCTAAAACATCCTAAAAATAAATTATTATTTAGATTTTCATAGGCTATCAATCATAGTTATTACCTATAAAAATAAAAATACGACACTAAGTGAGGTTGTTATTAGATTCCATGTCTCTAACTTGGTTTTTCATCCTTTTGTCAATTGATGACTTTGATAGATCTGAAGAAACACACTTTAAGAAAATCATTAGTCTTTTCACATACCACACACACACACACACACACACACACATAATTAAAAAAAAAAAGTAAATTATTTTGTTACCCACTCACCCACTTTTTCTACAATTGTTGAAAATGTGGTTTGAAGAGAGTGAGGTCAATGTGGAAAATTTTGATGAGAAATGGTAGTTGGGAACTTGTTACCTATCATTTTGTTTAAATTTAAATGCTACAGCCATCTACACCTTTCTTCATCAACTTCTAAAAAAACATTATCATTTGTCCTTTCCTTCTTCACTATATTTGTAAAAATATTAATTATACATTTCCTTATATCTGATACTTTAAAATCATTACCTAATTTGATTTCTGACTTCACAAAATTATTTAAATTTTCAAACAAAACTTTATTTATTTTCATATAGGTACTACACCCACTGTATAAAAATGAAATATCACAATATCTTTCTTGGGGACCATAACATTTTATAAAGAAATATGTACAATTGTTTTTAGTTATGTTTGAATAATTTGCATTATATTTATTGACAACTACTTTCTTCTTCCTTCACTCATACATGCATAATTACTAAATTTATTAATTAATAATATTGAATGTGAGATTTATCATACCTCTGAGAGTTTTGTAAGAGTTGGTTGCTACTACCATGTTCTCTAGAGCTATTGAAATTGAAAGTCTTATTTGTCCTTCCACCTTGATCTAGTTTGCTCTTTCCACCTCTGTAATTATTATTTTTTAATTTTCTATTGAAATTTTACCTTCCTATACCTTTGTAGAATGAAAAATGAGATTTAAATGTATTCTCTAAAAAATTATTATGGTTTACAATCATTATTGACTCGTGCAATAAAAAGGATCCCATTAGCACATTAATAAAGAGATATGCTAGATCTTTAGATTCTTTATTCGTAATAAGAATAACATCAAATACTATAGTTAAACTCCTAAGAATATTTTATACAATATTTTGATAAATTATTTCTTCTCCATGTGATATAATTTAATTAACAACATTTATAACTTCACTAAAAAATTGATTACAGACTCTGAATCTTTCATTTGAAAATTTTCAAAACTTATTTTAAGAGACTATAATTTAATTAATTTCACCTTATCTATTCCCTAATAAGTGGTTTATAAAATATCACATGCCTTCTTATATCTATGTTTTGCTACAACCCTAGGGAAATTTGAATCATCCATTACATGTTGAGTTAAAAATAATGATTTTTCATCCTTTTTCTTATCTTTTCTATTTTATTCTTTTCTACTTGCATCAAAACTTGATAGGTTACCTAATATAAGTGTTCTAAGAGTATATTTTCTATTAAATCCAAAAAATCCTTAAATTAAAATAATGTTTTCATTTTAATAGACTCAAAATCATATTTCTTACCTATACAAATAGGAACTTGAGGCTAAGTGAGGTTGTTGTTTGACATCATGCCTTTGATTTGATTCTTCATCCTTTTGTCAATTAGTAACTTTGATAAATCTAAATTAGTGTACCTTAAAAATTCTTTCCTCTCTTCACATACCAGACAAAGAAAAATAAATAAAAAATAAAAAATAAAAATAAATTATTTTGTTACCCACTTATCCACTCACCCACTTTTACAACAATCATTGACAATGTGGTTTGAATAAAGTGAGCTCAATGTGTGAAATTTTGATAAGGTATGGTGGTTGGCATCTGGTAACCTATATTTTTATTCAATTCAAGTTTTATGGCCCTCAATATTGTGCTTAAGAAACTTATAAAAAAGCATTGTCCTTTTTCATTTCCTTCTTCAACACATTGTTATAGTGATAAAACTATAGCAAGTTTTCCCATGATCAGATCTTATTGACGATCTAAAACATTGAGAATAGTCATGGATTCTACTAGTTCTTTTGGGGTCATCAAGGGAATTAAAGTGGCTCCTAAACCCAAACCTATTATCCACCAAAAACTCATGGATGACACTCTGATGATGGGAGAAGCCTCAGTTTCTTAAGCTAAATGTTTCAAGATAATTCTTGAAATTTATGAAATTTAAAGCATAATAGCATGTCCCACTTTTTGGCATAAAGTGGCCACATACACTTTCATCTTATCCTCAAAATATTCCAAGTTTGGGTCATTGGAATTAATCAAAAGATATGTTTTAGACTATATATACAAATATTTAGTGTATATACATTTTTTTAAAATCATTAAGTATTTTGTAGGATTTTGTTTTTAATATGTTTTTCAATTTTTTTCTAGCCGGGTAGTGGGACCTAGTATTAAGTTATTACCCATGAGATAGTTTTGAGTCAAATTGTTAATTTCTTTAAAAGTTCCTTATTCTTTATTAGTACTCTGTCATCATTTCAAGGGAAAAATTTTAGTATAATAATCTACGTAATTAAGAATCATCCTTCTTCCTACTTAGGCATCCCCATTTTTGATAGTAATATGAAATCAGATTTTTGGAATCCTCTCATTGACAGGATTTAGAAGAAACTAGCTAGATGGTAAGGGAATATGCTATCCCAACTTGGAAAATTGCAATTACTCAAGAGTTCATTGTAAATTATCCTAGTTTATTTCATATCCTTATTTATTATCCTAGGAAAAGTGGCTAAACAAATTGAGCCATTGCATAAGAAATTTCTCTTGAAGAGAACAAAAGATAGATTCAAATTTCCACTTTTATCCTGGAATAAACCCTGCTTACCTTTATCTCAAGGAGGACTGGATCTTAGAAGGTCGAGGTCTATGAATCAAGTTTTATTATCTAAACATGGATGGAGGATGATTAATTAAGATAACCAATGGACAAGTACTTGAATTCTTGGGAGGGTTCCTACTTTATTGTAGAAGAAGGGCCTATTAAAAGTTTTAGCTTTTAAAAATATTTGAGAGGAGGAAAGGATATTCTTTTGAGAGGGTTAAAATGGAAAATAGGTAGAGGAAATAGACTCAAATTATGGGGTGATCTATGACTCAATCAAACCCCGCTAGGATCCTTGCCTTCTTCAGAGGGGCTAAGTGACTATTTCAAAGAGGTCATAGGTCATAAAGTGTGTGATTATTGGTAGAAGATCGAAGGAAAAAATGTGGAAATTACTCTGTAAAGAAGATTTGAATCATCAACAAAATCTTTTCTTGAAAGAGTTAAATACTATACTTTAAGACATTCATATAAATAGATTTCCAAAATATGATGACCTAATATAGATGGATAATCCTAGTAGTTTGTATTCTATCAAATCTTGTTATCTCTATAAACCCAAGAATAATTTTAGGAAAACTAGAATTGTTTTTGGATTAAAAATCTTATCACCAAGACTAATGTTTTCTTCTGGATGGTAGACCAAAAAAAATCTTAACGGTGGATAATTTGATGAAGAGGGGAATTCCAATCCCTAATAGGTGTGTTCTATGGAAAATTGAGGCTAAATCTACAAACCATATTTTATTTTTATGTTCTTTTACTACCTTTATCTTCTAATCCTCCTTTATTTTATCCAATTATTCTTGCGTCTCTTCATGGTTCATTAGGGATCCAGTCTACCAATGGAAGGCACCTTGGGCATATCCTTCCCTAAAATTTTGGTGGAATCTTTCACTCCCTCATATTGTCTAGGGAATTAGAATTTCTAGAAATTTGATCATTTTTTATAATAATAATCCTAGTCACTCCTCAATGTTCAAGAAAAAAATTAATTTTATCAAAGTGAATATGTTAACTTATGCCTCCTCCCTTGATGATCCTCCTTCCTCTCAATTTTCAAAAATCGTTCACATGCTAAATATTAATATCCCTATCCAATCTCACAAGTTAGGTGTCAATATAATGAATATTAAGTATACCCACCCTCCAGTTCAGTGGTACAAAATAAACTTTGATTGAGTGACTAAAGGGAATCCTAGCCCCATGGGAGGTAGAGGTGTCATCTGGGATTCTAAAAGAATTCTTATGTTAGTTTAGGTAGGACCTTTGGGGATCCAATCCAAACATATGGTAGAAGACATCGTAGCTTGGTGGGACATATAATTTGTAGCCAAGATGGGTTTTGAAAACTTACAAATGAAGGGAGATTTGATGAACATCATAAACTACTTGAAAGGTTCCTCCCAATCTTCCTAAAAGATTACCAGTATAATGGACGATGCTAAAAATTTGATAAATTCTTTCAAGGGGGTGTCTATAGATCATGTCTATCCATAAGCTAATAGAATCATTGATAAAATAAAAAATTTAGGGGTCATTATTGATTCTCCCACCTATTAGAAAGGCATCATGGAATTTACCTCTGAAGTCATGCCCACAATTGAAAATGATACAAGATAGTCTAATGTATGACTTTATGATCATCATTACTCATAATTATAATCATCAAGGGTGGACCAGATTTTGTACATGTAGAGAAATCATGTTCCATACATACCACAAGTATTCATATGAGTGGAAAAATTTCACATTAATTACTAATAATTTTAAAGGTAAATAAATCAATATTGTTTTAATTTTAACAATAAGTGGCCCCATTTGCAAAAAGATTAGAGAAATAAAATAGTTCAAAATGAGAGGTGACCACAACAGAGTTTAGTCCATATCATGTGCCAAAATGAAATAAGATTCTTACATATGGAGAAAGATGGTAAAGGGTGATCTCATATATTTCATGGAGGGACTGGTTGGCTATGATGTAATGATTTCTAGATATTTTATAAGAGGATAGAATGAAATGGAGGTTTGTATGCATGACTTGAAACTTGTGGTCACTAAAGAAATCATCGATGACACAATAGGTATGGACTAAAATAGCATAAAGGCTTCCAAAGATAAAAAGTGAAAAGATGAACTATTTAGTATTTTTTAAAGCACTGAGAAGAAAAAAACTTAGGACCCTTAACCCATATATTAACCTTATATAATATAAAAAATAATATAAAACATATATGTATATACAACAATAAATGACTCCATAAATATAGAGAGCTTCAATTCATAATGTAATATGAATACCAAATATAGAAATCTTCAACTCATCAGCACATAAAGTAATATGATATATTTGAAAGCTTCAAATAATATTCTATATTTTGATGGAATTCATTCATAATTATGGATGTTCACTACTGAATATTTTTCTCTATTATACTGACTCAAGTATTTCTAATAGAAACATGTATACCTTTGTCAAGAGAATCAATGTTAAATTATGGTATAAATTTGTAAACCTTTATTTTATGCTCATAAATTAAATTAATCAATATAAATGTATAGAATAAAAAAATATAATAAAATTTAAAATTACTAAAAATATTATCCATTATAATGAAACTCCTTCTTTCTATTATTCTATATAAAAAATAACATGTACATTAAACAAAGAATGAGTCCAAGATTACATAATTAAAAGGTCTATCTACAATTATTTTTTTAATTAATGTCATCAAAAGAGTTACAATAGGAACACGATTACAATAATGATAACATAATTGTTTCAAAGAAAAATCAATATCCACATAAAATTATTTTGTTATTATTAAATTAATTTTTTCATAGTTAATATAAAATTATTTATTAAATACTAAATCAATTTCTAAAATGTAAATAATATTATTTTTTTATTATTTTCTATTTAACTAAATTTTGTTTCCTAAACAAATATAAAATTTTCATAAAAAATTATTATTTAATTTTTTAACTAAATAATTCAACATTCCTTTATTATGTTATATATGTTCTAAACTTTCAAACACATTTTAAACAGACATATTGCTGAATAGATTTATAAATGTTTTCACTAAGATATGTATTATTTTTTAATATTCAAAATAATGCTTTGTGTTTATAACTAAGATTAAAATGCATAACTATATGTAATCATAAACCAGTGAACAAGAATTAAATAAAAAATAAATCATTCATAATTTTTTAATTAAATCAAAATTTGTAATTAGATCTATCTATTTTGAAAATTTAAGGTCAATAAAATGACCTATAAAAATCTGCTTTCATTTTTTTTAAGGAGATTAAATATTTTTAAGAGATTAATTTATTAATTATTATTTTTTAGAGATTTTTTAATTTTTTTAAAAGTTAAGACAAATTAAAAGTTAGAGTTAAAAGTAAAGACATTATTTATGTTATAGCTCATCGTCACTCTTGGGATGTTATTATAGAATGTGTAACCAATATTTCTAGATAAAAGGGGTTACAAAATTCAAATTATGGTCAAGATATTGTAATTTATTAGTAGAGATCTCTAAGAGAAAAGGATTTTTTTTGAGTGATAGATGAGCTTTTAGGTCTCTACCACAGTATCAATCACCATGGATCTAGGCAACATATTTATTTATTTGCATTAATTATTGATTTTGATCACCTATTTAGTCTCTAGGTGATACATGGGTACCCTTTATTTAATGACTATCAGCTTCATCTTTGCATCTATAGATGTAGCGAAATATGGAGTGAGCGAGCATAACCATGGCCCTGAAGTAGGCAAGAAAATTTATCATGATGGCCTTCCACAAGGTAATGTTGATGACTTTGAGTCTCCATTACTTGATGTTATTATGGATGTGCCTAAATTTGACAAAGTTTGTCATTTCTTTGAGAATTTGAATGTAATTTATTATTTCATCAGCGACACCCCTTGGAGAGCCTTCTAAAGTAATGGGTTCACAACCACTGGCAAAGCCATGGTGTGAAACTTGAGGGAGTCCAAAATCTTACAAAGGGATTTTTTGTCTCACTTTTCCAACCTAGAACATTGAAAATTTATTGTTATCCATGGGTCTTGGTTCATCTACAACACTTTGGTCATGTTTTCTCACTAAACTTGAGATTTTCAAGTCTTTGAGCATGCAATAATAAAAGTGCCCATTTGGGTTGAATTTCTTAGATTGTCACTCCCCCTCTATGGTTTTACTGATCATCTCATAAAACCCATAGGGAATTTCATCTACCATGAGTAGACTAAATATATATGTCTCATCCTTAGATGAGGGTTTGTGTTGAAGTTGATTCGTCTACTGATTTGAAATATTTTAGTGATATACAAATTGGCTCTTGTTGGAAGCATAATCACTAAAGAGGGGGGGGGTGTGGGGAGGGAAGGGGATGTCAGGGGTGAATCAATGTCTTAAAATAATTATTTAATTCCACTTAAGCATATATGAACCATTCATACAAACATAAACATCTAGAAAAGCATATGCAACCATATAAGATCATGAATCAAGATAACACATCATATATGTGTGAAACCTTCAAGGGAAAGAAAACGCATTAATCTATTAAAATGGACTATAGTGTTATAATTAAAAAAAAAACCAATCTTTATTGAAGCACCAATTCCACATGGAACAACAACTCCAATTAGTAAATCATCCACTCAACTAGGCTTTACCAATTAACAACCTACAAGGAGGCGCTAACCCCCTAGATAACTCAAAACCAACTCAACCATATGAAACATTTGATCACCTTTATAATACTTTTTTTTTTCACATAAGAGATGACGATCACTTTATTTATCTCTTTTCACTCTTGTATAGCTCTCTAATTTCCTTCTAGGCTTCTTCGCTCAACTATGTCTCTCCAAGATACATTAGGTCATATGACTTTAATTTTCATCTATAGTACCCTTGTTAGATATTAATGATAGTTTTTTACACTAGTATGATTCTCTAGGATACCTCTGTCATCTCTTAAAAGTGTTATTTCCTTTGCTTACCCTAGCTTCTTCTCTAACACATCAATCAGAGTTATTAGGTCATGTTCTTATACAATACTTTAGCTCATGCACCTCTTGGTAGGACATATGAAATTTCACACATGGATTACACTTTAAATACATCTTATAGCACATTTCATACATTAATCAATCATTAAAATAGGTCATCATCAACTTAAAAGATCAAAACCTCTTTTAGGCCTTAAGGAGATCTAATTCAATTAGGCCTTCATTAATACACGTTGTAGTTTGATCTCTTTGAAATAATTTAAAACTACACACATAGAAGGAACACTCTATATAAAATTCAAATATCTCCCCACAAATCTCATTTTAGGTTCATGATAATTTCTACCTCCACCCACCACTTGAAGCACACCATTAGTACTATTCATATTAGACCTTCACACACATAGAATGGTTTGTTTTGAACAACTAAAGATAACATATTATTTAGCCACTCAACCATGATAATAAAGACATAAAAATAATCTAAAATAATTTAAAAACTTTACTAGGTGAATTAGAATTCATTATGTGTATGGCAAAAGACTCATAAATACTCCTCCAACATGCTCACTCAGAACTATCACTTTTCCATAAAGACTAGTCATGGTGACTCAGACCTCTAAAACCTGTATAGATATTTTAAATGACTTATTATTCATATAGATTAACCTATACCATCTCCATAGCATATTTAGGTATAAACATCATATGACCTAGTGGCAACTATTGCTCTTACATAACAATTTATTGACCTCACTACACACAGATCTCACTAAGTGAGATAAGCCATTTTGGCTTCTTCATTTTCACCATTATACCTAACTTAAAATATTTCCATAAAACATGAATACGACATAATAGTTACAAACAACATCTACATTCACTTGGTTTTATCACTCTATCATGATAACACATTTGTAATCATGTTTTAACTATTGTTTGGGGTTTTTTCTATTTTCACCATTAGGCATGTTAGCGACTGGTTAAATTGGATGATAAATTTAGCACAATTGAGGGATATAGACAATCCATAAAACTTTATGGACATGAAACATGAGTTTCAAGCTTCATCCTTCATTTATTTCATACTTTGACTTGATCAACTCTAACTATTATACCAAATCTTTAATAAATTAATGCTTTCCTATAGGGTCTGCTCACACACCTGACAATTCAATCACACCTCAAGTTGAATAAGAGAGTTCAATATGACATTCTAGGTTACCTAAGCATAGAATCCAATCTAAACACTTTAGATCAACATCTTCAACATCGAGTCCTTATTAGTGTTCTAAAAGGGTTTAAACCTCTTGTAATTCTTAACAATCATTCATAAAGCATAGCCCTTCAATCCTTAAAAATTTGATAAATTTTTTATCTATGATCCTTCCCCATATAACATTACCTACTTAAGTTCCCATGCAATGGTTTGATGAGCTAATGAGTGCAAGAAAATTCTTCTCATGTTAAAAACTGTTTATTCTATGCACTTGAGAGACCTAAAAACCACTTTTCATCCATTATCCTTCAAAATAAAACCTAAAACTTCCTTAAAATGTCTAAAATAAATAAAATCATCCTTTTCAATGATTACATGGGCTCAATTACCTTTAAATCTTATCATGACCCTTCATTAGTCCACACTCTCTTTATTTACTCTTTAAACCTTGACCTGTAAACCACATTAGGCCTTAAAACTGATCTTCATGCCTCTTTCCATGCACTCTCCACCTCATTTACATAATCAAACAACCTGTTTCATTCTTGAACATTTCCATACATCCTTCACATACCATGAAAATATATAATGATATCTCATTAGGCCATCTAGGGTCTACAAGTGGTCTAGTTGTAGACTAGCTCTGAACTTCCTACCCTTGTAGGCTCATCCTGAGACTCATATGAGTGTTCCAATGATTCTCATACATGCTCAAGAAATATCATACAATATATCATTCTTGTGTGCACTCATCTTACCAATACACCATGATTATACCTTCTCACAAGATATATTTATGCCATGACTAGGCTCAGGCCTCTTAAGAACTTGACCTCAAAAACCTACTACCTATGCATTTATCAACAAGAAAACAACATTCATAACCAATATAATATTATATTTAAAACTAAATACATTCAATTCTCATTAACATGTCACAATACACACTGGAAATTGGTCTTGCTCACAACAACACTCTTTACAGACCTACTTATCATCATGCCTTCATAAGAACCTTTAATGATAACACTGACAACTTCAAGCTAACTTGAACCATGACATAAACCTTTGCATCAACCAATAAAAAAGACATTAGTTACCTTAAAATTATATTTTGTCTTCAAATTATCTTTTGCCTTCAAATTATCTCTTGACCACATACAGACCTAGAACCTCATAACCTTGCTTCAATGCTCACTTGACCATCATACCTCTTTATGATAATCAAGACACACAAGATGTAAAAACAACCTTAATAAAATTAATGAAAATCTTAGTGACATCAATGAAAACTACAAACTCACCTTGTCACATACCTTAATCATCACTCACCATGCACCTTCATAAGATGCACCCTCTTGATATTAATGATAATAACATGCTAATAGCTCTAGCCATTTTTCATAGTGTGTTTTTTATGTCAACCTCCCAAACACTTAATTTTAGTGCTAGTCATCAGACCACATGATCCAAGAGCATCCTCTGATGGTTCACATGCCTCCTGCTCCTCAAGAAAAAATGTTGATTTGAAGATAAAGATTCAAATATAAAAAATGATAGTAGGGCTACCATCACCCATAAAAAATAACTCTTCCAAAGGTGGTGACAGGACACAAAATTTATAAATATAGCTATTGGTAATAATTCTACATCAACTTATGCTGGAAAATCTACCATACACACCAAATTATCTCCTCCTCTTATGCATACACCATATGCAATAGCCTCACTGGCTAAGATGCCACCCTTAGTGACATGGTCGCAACCCTCTCCTGGGGTGAGTTCCCATGAAGAGGACATGATCTTAGGAATTCTAAACTAAAAATTTGCATTATGAAATTCTCATATCCCATCTCCATCTATTAAAGAGGAGGAATGTATGGTACACATGTGACAACTATTTATAATTAATGATTACATGCCTAGAAGTTTTATGTAATAAATGTTTGTTGTGTTTGAAGGACTCTCTAAAGAGAATGACATGCACCTTGATCCTATCCAATGATTGTTTATTCTTGGAATGATAGGAACTGTTGCCATTTTTTCAATAACATGAAAATTCTTTTTTTCGAAGAGGTCAATATTTATGGCTTCTTCCTGTAGAATGCAACATAGATCATTTGTCTTGGGGCTATTTATTAGGCCACCAAGCATGACATTGGGTGTGGTGGGGTCATCATTTTTTTGGCTTTAGACCCTTCTCAACATATTATTTTTGGTGTTCAGACCCTAGCCAACTGTTGTTATAGACCCATTTTGATTTCAATAACCACATTATTGGGCTGGTTATCTTTTACACCTCTAATGATATTATGAAATTTGAATCCATATGAAGATGGCTGGCTGACTCTCTATTAGATGATCATTGGATCTTCTACAGTGACATTAATAAAAGGGAATCGATCAAGGACTATAAAGGATGACTTAAGATGCAATGGTGTGAAAGTGATCATGAAGCATTGTTTTGTATGTGTAATAGACATGAGGATTTTAATTCTAACCATGACTAGAGGAAGGATTAAAACTCTTTGAGGTTCACCTAGTCTAATTTTCATTATGGTAATGATAGGGTACTTCAGTAACTTGACATAGTTTTGCTTATCGAGCAAGATTTTTTATATTTTGCTCTGATCAAGGACATGCTTATTTCTGTCATTCTTGATACTTTTATTTTAGATGATCAACCCATTTAATTTAACTTTGAATGGACTTCTCCTCAAGTCATGACAACTTCCATGCAATTCTACCTCAATACTACACACCTCAAACATGAAAGAATGAGGAGCACATTGTTAGAATTTAGAACCTCATTTTTCAACCAGAAAGAGATACTCATTCGATTTAGTGGTGATCTAAGAATCTTGTTCACACTTCCACATTTCTTTGAATCTATGTAAATCAAGCAACTATGTTGAGACAGTGTCTGCACAATGTTACGAACTGTGAGTTCATCTATTCATTACATGAATTAGAACAGGTACCATTTAATGTCCACCTTCAAACTCAAGTGGCACAATAGAAACCCAAACTCCAAATTTAGGAAGAACACAAAGTTAGAGGAGGTTAGCTGCAATTTCTTACCCACTAGCTCAAAATTGGTGATAAGGTGTCCAAGGACTTTTTTTCCCTCCTCTTCTCTAGGAGAGTTGTTGATAGAATCAAAGCTATCAAGGAAGAAAATGCATGTCTTAATGAACTTCTTGACATTTTACAAGCATTTGTGCATCAATACCATGGTGTTTTCTTAGCTCAAGCTTATTCTATAGAAAGGGAGGATGCTCTCCTTCAATGTCTACATGTTGTTCCCTTCAAAGTCTCTAATAATCAAAGAATTACTTGTGATAGGCCTTTATCTCTCATTGACCTTCATGAGGCTGTTAAATGGATGACAGTGGACAAAGCTACATGAATTGATGGTTTCTCATGTGAGTTTTATAAAACCATGTGGGACATTGTTGGTCCATTCCGACTAATTATTTATGAACCTTTATTAATCAAGGAAACATTAAATTCATCCCCAAGGCGAGTGATCCTAAAATTATCACAAACTAGAGATATATTACTTTTCTCGAAGTCTCCTATTAGATTATTGCCAAAGCACTGGCTTTTAGGGTGAAACACATTCTCCCTTTAATTTTTGGGAGTGAAAAAATAGGATTCATAAAAAATAGGTTCATCCTAGACAATGTCATCGCTTTCTGGGAATGAATGGAATGCGCTAGTCTTTCTAATCAAAAGATTCTATTTGCTAAAATTGATTTTGAAAAAATTGAGGATCACATTGAGTGGAATTTCAATCTAACCATGCTTCAGGTGCTTGGGTTTGGCCCAAAGTTTGTTTAGACTATTAATATGTCTTTTTTAGGATGAAGGAGCTTGTATTAATATTAATGGCACCTAGTTTTATAGATTTGAGATGCATCACTACATAAGGGAAGGCTATCTTTTATCCCTTTCCCTTTATGTTCTTGTAGTAGAAATATTTAGCTATCTTCTAGATAATTATGCTACCAAAAGTTTGGTAAAAGGTATTTTTCTCACTTAGTCTAATAGATGACTTCTAATTGGCCGTTTTATGGATGACCCATTTCTCACTCTCTAAGAGGAGGAACAATTGGTAAAAAATACCATAGAATGTCTTCACATATTTTGCTTAGCTTTAGGCTCATCCATTCAAAGTTGGAAGACCCAATGCTACATAAAGTCATTGGACAACAAATCTCTTTGGCCTGAAGAATTTCAATGGCAGTGCATTCTAGAAAGATTGAAATTCAAGTTTATAGGCATTCATTTTCCCTTTCAAGCCTCTGCCTTTCACTTATGGTCCTATGTGGTGCAGAGAATTAAAAAAAGATTTACTTTTAGATAACCTAACCTCTATCTTTAGCTGGCATGTTTCAAATCTGTTCTAAAATTTTTGCATCCATGCATGTATATTATTCCTTCGGTTGGGTCCCTTTTAATGCCACCTCTAGTAAATTATAAAAAATTCTAAGGGATTTTTTGGGGCTAATTCTGAGGGACATAAGATATTCCACAAAGTTGCCTAGAACATTTTTTGTCACTCTAAGGAAGCTCAGGGACTTTGTCTTTTCAATGTTAAACTCCAAGAGCTTGCTCTTGGGGACAAATGTATAATCAGAGGTCTTTGCAGTAATGAAGCTTTCAATATTAGTTTCAATCATTGTATCTCTCAATATCTCCCCTATGGTAGGAGGCATGGCAAGGCCTAGTGATTCATTCTTTACTTATCACACTAGTGCCTATCAAAATTAAGCATTACTTTGTTATTCAAATTTTATCAAAGGCTTGGGAGAAGATTAAGCCTCACCTTAGTATGGTTGGTGGAGGGTTCAAAACTGACATCTCCTTTAACTCTTAGTCCCTATGGTGGTCACTTTGTCTTGATTTTTACAATGTTCTCTTTGCCTTGGTCCCCTAGGTTTAAGGTATATGCCTTTTCAAAAAATGTGTGAAGCTTATCAATGACCTATTTTTTAAAGCAATTAGTGTTTTTCTCACTTTATAGCAACTTAAAAACAAATATGAATTAATAAAATCAAATGCAAAGGCGATTACAGAAATTGAGGACTCCATACCTGACAAATATTTTCATAAAACTGGAGTTAATTATGTTGTTCCTTGATGGAAGGATTGGCATTGGCCTACATCCACCCATTTCACTTGATACTCTCCATGGCTATGATATCAATTACTTGACTCTCAACATATTCCAGTTGATATGCTCAATATCAGAGGGAATCTTCATTTCCATGATAGGATCCGGGCCAAGCATTTCAACATAATGTGGTATGCTTCTATTGAGCCCCCAAAAGCTCATTTTTTATAGTTCCTTCTTTATGAGGGCTTGCTTGTGGGTGGCCAACTCAAGCATTTCGGTGTGCTTAACCCCATCTATTTGTCCTATCAATAACCAAAAACTATTAAAAATTTATTTTGGTTTTGTCCACATGCTCAATCTATGTGGCACTAGATTCACTCCCTTTTTTAGTCTTTTCACCTAGAAGTCTTCAGTGAAAGATGGCTCTCTTGGGGGACTTGGTTTTGTTGCCTGCAAAACAATAATTATTTTTGACAGATCTTTTGAGTTGAATTTTTTTTTCAAATATGGAAAGATAGGAATTATGCTTGTTTTAGTCATGAAGATTTGGAATGTAATTTTTCCATTTCTACCAAAATTACTATTCTTTATAATGCCACTCTTAAGATTCAAAGACATATAGACAATGTCCATCTAGAGCTCAACCACCTCCATCATTTGCTAGATCACTAGCACAACACTCTACGTGTGGTCAGCTGGGAACTCCTGATCCGCCATGAAATACTTCACCCCCACGGGGATGAGAATGTGGGCCAAGGGATTAGTGATCTAGACCCAAACATAGGAGCTACTCTCTGCAATGCTTACCAACTCGTTGGCCTTGTGCTTCTCATGGTGGTCTCAGTGGTTCCTCCCAATCTAGAGGTGATGGTTGGGACTAGGGATCTTCTCCCCCATTCAAGGATGGTGATAACAAAGGCTGGGGACTACCTCCCCAAGGCAATTTCTCATGCCTGTTTCTGGCTATTTCACTTTAAATAAATCAAATTGAGACTTTGGAAGAGCAAAAAAAGTCTGGTTGGCAGCCATTACATGCTGACAGAGATCCTCCTGCCATGGGATGGTGGGGTTATAAGCCTTTGATTCTGCCATCTCCTCTACCTCCCCTGACCTTCATGTTTGATGCTACTTCTTAAATGATCTCGTTGAAGTTATTTTTACTTTGGTTTCTCTGCTTTTCTGGCAACTAATGTGATCAATTTTTTATGGTTTGGTCATTATGTCACCAATTTTTATGAATTTTCATCAAGTATTTTCTTTAACTCTCGGTATGTCTTTACTTATGGAGTGTGACTTTTCCATCCATTTTTTAACATAATTAATGTTGTACCATATCTTATTTAATATTAATATATAGGCGCTTCTCAATTTATAAAAAAAGACATGATATTTAAAGTAAACACATTCACTACATTATAACACACCACCACTCCAGACACCATTTTCTAATACCTCTCAATGTGATGAAGCTATATTTAAAAAAAAAAAAGAGAAAAAAAAAAAAAAAAGACAAAACAAAACAAAACAAAACTCTTTATGTTTGTCTGTCTTTTGTCTACGTATCGGTTTTTCAACAATCTATGTTACTTATTTTTGTAATACATAATATGATTTATTTTTATTGGATCTGTTCAGATAGACATGGTCAGATCCACCTTGATATTATTTCCATTTGAAAAGCCACTATAAATTGGGGACAGACGATTCTGATATCTTGAAAATGTTTGCATTTTCTTAGCACCAATGGTAACAGATAGTTTGCTGTCCGTCATCCCGCATTGCTTTTCACTCTCTTGTTAAAGTGCTTATTTTCAACTTGCTTTACATAGTCAATGAATAAATTGCAGTTACCAGGAGCCATCCTTATTAATGACTGCTCCATCTTGTTTTGTAATTGAGACTGCTGATTTTATAATAATAAAGTAACAAGAAGCTGAAACTCATTCGCCCACCAAAGAAAACAATAAATTGGATCACCCATCAATAGAACTAGTGTTTATTGTCATAGAAATGTCAAAGAGATAACTGTTATAAATTCTTGCCAAATTGATTTGTAGAAAGGAAGGATTTTGAGCGTCAACTTCAAACTTCGTTGCGATATGCAGTAAATTAAACTGGAAACATGAGTTGCCATAGTTCTGCTGTTATGTAATCTGAAATCATGAATATTTTTCTCTTCTTTTGCCTTCAATCTTCTAGAGGGTCAATCATTATGTTTTCTGCATAACCTTCAAGTGTAGGAATATCACATTTATTCCCGGCACAACTGTGTGAGGTATTCCCGTTCTACGTAATCTCTGTAACTTCTACTAATGGTTCCGTTTCTTCCGTCCATAACCCGTAAGGGTCCAACAAAAAGTGCAGCAGGCAATTTTTTATACTGTAAAGTGTAATAATTATGGTATGAAAGGGCAACAAACCAAAAACATTCTAGCAATTCGTGGAGATTGGGAGATTGTCGAAGGATAAACTACTTTAGTGAGAGTTTAGGATATTGTGTAATGATAAATAATAAATATAACAACAAAGAATCCAAACTGTATATCTTAACTTCCCTAAAACGAAAACAGGAAGACCTTGGAAAAAGCAGTCTAATGTTCACCTCTTTTCTGAACATTGATGACCATGGTTGTGTGTTAAAAATAGCTCTTCAAAGCTCCGAATTTCCAGTTGCCGAAGGATTTTGACTTCAGATCCTGTTGTGAATTTACACCCAAGAAATATTTTAGTAATCTTTGTTTCTTGACTGATTGTTCTAACAATTCACAAATGAAGCATTCGATGTGGTACTGAATGAGCCACACCTTGCTACATTTTAGCAGGACTACAAGTAATTTTTACCATCGCTTTCTTCATCTTTCTTGGTAAATCTGAATGTGGCTTTTAGCATGACAGATTGCATGTCCATTAACATTCAGAAGCCCACGGATGAGATTTGGAGTAGCATCTGCAAAATATTGAACGATATTTTTATTTCTATGATCCCTAAAAAGAATATACTAAGGTTCTCATACATTTGTAAATTAACAACCCCATAGAATAATAGCCAATTGATCCATACATAGGAGAAATCTTACCATCTCAGACCCTGAGGCATTGCACTGCATTGACAAAGCACCGAGGAGACAAGGGAACCAGTGAACGTACTATGTCTCGAACGAACGTATTATCTTACTGTCTCTCTTCTTTCAGAACTGGCAATTGTTTATATATTTTTTGTTCTGTTTGTTGCTTTGCTTCAGCCTGACCCGGAAGATTTAAGCTTTACAGAAAACCCCAATAATGAACTCTGCATTTTTTATCCTCAATTTCAATACAGAAAGGAGCCAATCTGTGGAAGGAGAAATAAGAATGTGAAAATTGAATTGTAAATCTTGAAACTCTAAATCAAAATAGCAAGTCAAAATAGATCCCAATTACATTTTCATTTTGGAGACCGAAAAAAGTCCAATTTGCTTCTGAAGATACAAAAGATATCAGTCATGAAATCTAGAACGTGCTTTCCTTCCCAATGAAGGAAAACAAATGTAGTAGAAGTTTTTCCGCATTTTTCCAGAAAAATCCGAACGGAAATTCTACTCCACATCTCTTCGTTTGAATCAGGCTGTATATTGCAATGTGGCAAGTTTTTTTTTTTTTTTTTTTTTTCCCTGATCCCAATGATTTTTAGGATCTGGGTATTTTCTATGAGGGAAAACAATATGTAAGGTAGTCTCTTCAATCCGGTCAGAAAAAAGAAAAAAAGGTCCGGTACCATGCATTTTATTAAATATTTTAAAGGAGTAGTTAAACGTACATGGTCTAGAATGCCATCATAGAAAATGATAAGACTAAGGAAGTTACAGTTAGTGGTAGTAAGTATGATAATGATGATTGATTATTTCAATTGATATTTCTCAAGAACAATCATAAATGCTATGAAGAATCATATCGGTATCTTCTTTGGTAGTGATAAACATCACCATGCTTTTATTTTAATATACTAAATTTTTCCACAGTCAATATACCGAGCCGCAAAATCAACCTCATATCTACAGAAACTTCCAAAAGAATTTACTTATAGATCGAATTTGAGAACAAATTTCATAATCCTATTGAAAAAGACTTTGAATTTAAATGCGACGTGTGCTTTTTCAAGAGAAAGTCGAAAACAATGAATATACTAAATAAATTGAAATCTAATGGATTCAGAACATCGGATTCTAACAATGCATTCATGTTAAAACTTCATCAGATTTTATAATGACAAGATAAATTCGAACATTTATTTTGGTTGATAGTGACAACCAAAAAAAAGGTCAAATATATATTTTGATTAAAAAATGTTTTTTTTATTAATTTAATAAAAATTATATATTACATATAAATTATCAAGAGGATTAATAAGGGAGGTTTAATTAATTAACTTGATTAAATTATAATTGTATAAAATATGAAAAAGTATTAGATTTATATTTATAAATTTTTAATTTAAATAAAATTTTGAAAATGAAATTATAACACTCTACAAATAATTTAAGTTTATTTTCTTTATACATTATAAAAGATATGAAGATGGTAGAGGGTTGTTATCCTTTAGTACTGAAGAAAGGAAACACATAAGTGATGTAAATACTATTAAAAGTAGTAGTAATGTTGAAAGAATATGCAAATGTTATATCTGATGAGATACCAAATGGTTTACCACCAAACAAAGATATTCAACATCATATTGATTTTATTCTAGGACCAACTCTACCCAATAAACCAACTTATAGAATAAGTCCAATTAGAAATACAAAAATGAATATCTAGGTTACTAAATTTGTGAGGAAGGGTGTAGTAAGGGAGAGCATGAGTCCTTGTGTGACACCAGCATTGCTAACTCCAAATAAAGATTGAGATGGGAGGACACGTGTGGATACTAGAGAAATCAATAAAAATACAATGAAGTACAAGTTTTTTATACATCATTTAGATGATATGATAAATATTCTTGCAGGAACAAAATATATAACTAAGATAGGAATTCATGAAGGAGATGAGTAGAAAACAACATTCAAGACAAGAGATGGTTTATATGAGTGAAAGGTGATGTAATTGGTGTTATCTAATGCACCTAACACATTTATGAGGGTGATGAACACATTACTAAGAAAATACAGTGGTAAGATTGTGGTTTAGTTTTACGATATTTTAATATTCAGTAAGACTCGAGAAGACCACTAACATCATTTGAGAATAGTATTAGAAATGTTAAGAAAAGAGAAGCTCTATGTGAATTTGAAGAAGTGAAAGTTTATGCAGAAAGGTTTGATATTTTTGGGATTTAATGATTCAGCAGATGGTGTAAGAATGGATGATGAAAAAGTAAAGACAATTGTTGAGTGGCCTATCCCAAAGAACATTATGGAGGTAAGAAGGTTTCATGGTTTAGAAAATTTATATAGAAATTCTATTATAATCTTAGTTCTCTTGTTGCACCAATAAAAAATTCTATGAGGGGAAAATAATTTTCATGGACAAGGGAAACAACAAAAAGATTTGAATTTTTGAAGAAGAAAATTGTAGAAAATCCAATTTTAGCATTACAAGGTTTTCAAAACGTTTTTTAGTTTGATTGTTATGTTTTTTCTATGTGAGTTGATGTTGAGTTGAGTCAAGAAGGGAAGCCAATAGAATATTTTAGTGATAAACTGAATGAGATAAGAACAAAGTATTCTACATATGATGCTGAATTTTATGCCATTGCGCAAGCATTAAGATATTGGAGGCATTAATGAGTGCCTAAGGAATATATCCTTTTTATTGATCATAAACATTTGAAGTATGTGAACACTCAAAATAAGTTCAATAGTATGCATGCAAAGTGAGTGTCTTTCCTGAAGGATTATACTTTTGTGTTGAATCACAATCTAGGAAAACAGAATCAAGGAGGTGATGCTTTGATCAGGAGAATGGGGTTGATAAATAATGTAGTGAGTCAAGTAGTTGGATTTGAATTTATTAAATAAGTATATGATATTGATCCAAATTTTGCCAAGATACTAAAGCAATGTTAGAATCTATTGACAGACAATACAATTAATGTTTATGATAAGTATACTTTAAAATGAAAAATTATGTAATCTAATTAGGTCTCTAAGAGATAATATAATTAGATAATTTCATAGTGGTGGTTTGGCTGAAGAATTTGGTAAGACAAAGATAATATCTTTAGTGGAGGAGAAGTAATTTTGGCCAAAGATGAAGAGAGATGTGATAATATATGTTTTAAGGTGAAAGATATGTTAGGTGGAAAAAGGACATGCAAAATATAGGGTTTTACATGCCATTATCGGTTATAATAGGGACATGGATTAATTTGACTATGGATTTTGTGTTACAATTACCAAACATATAGAACTCTGCATTTCTAATCTTGAATTTCAATACAAAGAGAAAAACCAATCTATGGAAGGAGAAATTAGAATGAGAAAATTGAATTATTAATATTCAAAATCTAAATCAAAATAGAAAATTCAAAATAGATCCAAATTACATTTTCATTTCGGAGTCCAAAACATTCCATTTTGCTTCAAAAGATAGAAAAGAAAACAGTCATGAAATCTACAACAAATTTTCCTTCACAATAGAGGAAAACAAATATAGTAGAATTTTCTCCCCATTATTCTATAAAGATCCAAAAAACAACTCTACTCCACATCTCTTCGTTTGAATCAGGCTGAATAGTGCAATGTGGTGAGATTTTAACATTGATTTTCTAATCCCTATGATTTTTAGGATCTGGGTATTTTCTAGGAGAGAAAAAAATATGTAAGGTAGTCTATTCAATTGAAAAAAGTAAGGGAAAAAAACCAAGGAAAAAATTTATGGTACCATGCATATTATTAAATAATTTTTAAGGAGTAGTTAAACGTACATGGTCTAGAATGCCAACATATAAAATGATAAGACCAAGGAATTTGTAGTTAGTGGTAGTAAGTATGATAATGATGATTGATTCTTTCAATCGATATTTTTCAAGAACAATCATATATTCTATGAAGAATCATATATGTATCTTATTTGGTAGTGATAAACAACACCATACTTTTATTTTAATAAACTATATTTTTCCACAGTCAAAATACCAAGCACCAAAAACAACCTCATATCTACAGATTCTTCTAAAAGAATTTGCTTTTACATCGAATTTGCAAACAAATTTCATAATCATATTAAAAAAGACTTTGAATTTAAATGGGAGTTCTATTTTTTCAACATAAAGTCCATAACATTGCACATACTAAATAAATTTAAATCGAAAGGATTCAGAACATCAAATTCTAACAATGCATTCAAGTTAAAACTTTATCAAATTTTATAATAACAAAAGGAATTTTAAAATTTATTTTGGTTGATTGTGACAACCAAGAAAAGGTCAAATATTTATTTTGATTAAAAAAAGGTTTTTATTCATTCAATAAAAATAATATATTATATATGAATTGAAAAGATGATTAAAAGGGGGGTTTAATTAATTATGTGGTTAAATTATAATTCTATAAAATATGAAAAATTATTTGATTTATATTAATAAATTTGTAATTTAAATTAAAAATTTAAAATGAAATCAGAGCACTGTACAAATAATTTCCGTTTATTTTATTTACACATTATAAAAGATATGAAGATGACAGGTAGTTGTTATCCATTAGTACCAAAGAAAGAAAACACATAAGTGGTTGAAATACTATCTAAAAAGTATTAATGTTGAAAGAATATGCAAATGTTATCCTTTATGATTTACCACATGGTTTACCACCAAACAAAGATATTCAACATCATATTTATTTGATTTTATGACCAACATTACTCAACAAACCAACTTATAGATTGAGTGCAATAGGCAATACATAAATGAATAAGTGGTTTATTGAATTGTTGAGGAAGGGTGTAGTAAGGGACAACATCAGTCCTTGTGCAACATCAATGTTTATAATTCCAAAGAAGATGGAGATGGGAGGATGTGTATGTGTAGTAGATAAATCAATAAAATTATAATGAAGTACAAGTTCTCTATACCTCGCTTAGATGATATAATAATTGTTCTTACAGGAGCAAAATATTTAACCAAGATTGGAATTCATAAAGGAGATGTGTGAAAAATAACATTCAAGACAAGAGATGGTTTATATGAATGTATGGTGATGCCATTCATGTTATTTATTGCACCCAACACATTTATGAGGGTGATGAACAATGTGCCATGAAAATACAATGGTATGTTTGTGGTGATTTATTTCAATGATATTTTAATATTTATTAAGACTAAATGAGACCACTAACATCATTTGAGAATGATATTATAATTGTTAACAAAAGAGAAGTTCTATGTGAATTTGAAGAAGTGAAGGTTTACGAAAAATAATTTGATATTTTTGGGATTTAAAATTTCAGCATATGATGTAAGAATAGATGAAGAAAAATTAAAGACAATTGTTGATTGGCCTATCCCAAAGAGCATTATGGAGCTAAGAAGGTTTCATGGTTTATCAACATTTTACACAAATTTTATTATTATTATTTTAGTTGTCTTGTTTCACCATAACAAATTATATGAGGGGAAAATAATTTGCATGGACAAGGATAAAAACAAAAGGATTTGAGTTTTTAAAGAATAAAATTATAGAAAAGCCTATTTTAGCATTACGAGGTTTTAGAAAAGTATTTAAGGTTGATTGTGATGTGATTTTTATGCAAATTGTTGTTGTGTTGAGTCAAGAAAGGAAGCCAATAACATATTTCAGTGAGAAATTGAATGAGATAAAAATAAAGTATTCTACATATGAAGTTCAATTTTATGCTATTGTGCAAGCATTAAGACATTGGAGGCATTACCTAGTGCCTATGGAATTTATCCTTCTTTTTTTTATCATAATGATTTGAAGTATGTGAACACTCAAAAGAACTTAAATAGTAAGCATGAAAAGTGCGTGTCTTCCCTACAGGATTATAATTTTATATTGAAACACAAACTAGGAAAAGAGAATCAAGGAGGTGATGCTTTGATCAAGAGAGTGGGGTTGATATATACTATAGTGAGTGAAGTAGTTGGATTTGAATATATTAAATAAGTATATGATATTGATCTAAATTTTACCAAGATACTTTAACAATGAGGGAATCTATTGATATACAATACAAGTAATGTTTATGAGGAGTATATTATGTAGGATGGTTATCTCTTTAAAGGGAAAAAATTATGTATTCTAATTGGGTCTCTAAGAGATAATATAATAAGATAATTTCATAGTGGTGGTTTGGTTGGACACTTTTGTAAGGTAGAGATAATATCTTTGCTGAAGGATAAGTATTTTTGGCCAAAGATGAAGATAAATATTATAATATATGTTTTAAAGTGAAGGATATTGTAGGTGGAAAAAGGACGTGAAAAAAATATAGTGTTGTACATGCCATTTCTAAGAGGACCATGGATAAATTCAACTATGGATTTTGTGTTAGGATTAACAAACATACAGAGAGGTAGTGATTCAATTTTTGTTGTTGTATACATAGTTTCTAAGATGGTTTAATTTAATGCATGTAGGAAAACTAATGATGTCACTAGAGTTGCAAAACTAGTTTTTAAAGGATATTGGAGGATATTATGATTACACCAAATAAAATATTGATTGAGGGAACCCTCCTTCCAAAAAATCTGACCAAGAGAAAATGAATACCACAAACCATTAAAATAATTCTGTACAACATAATTTCTAAGGAGATTATTACAAAAACACCTAAATATAAGGCTTTCATAGTTAAGAAACTGAGTCCAAGACCTGCGAGAGAAGATCAACACAATTGAATGAAAGATGGGTTTAGAAAGATTAAAAAATAGTACCATCTCTCACAAATTCACTACCCAAGGAGTGATCATCATGTTTAACAAAATATTTCATGTCACTGATCAACAACTTTATGTCCTCTTTCCTCAAAAAGGCAGGATGGTTGTTTAATCTTATCGCAAGGGGAGAAGCTGAATTAACCACCTCTATTGGGTCAAATAAAGGAGACAAAGGGTATAATAGGAGCCCAAAATTACCAATGAACCATATCCCTTACACCCAAATTACCTATCAAAGAAACATTAGAAATTTACCTGAAGGAACCCTACACTAAGCATTGAAAATGATGGTGCACAAATAGAAATCCAAACCATTGATGCCTGATTGGGAATATCCAAGGGAAAAATAAAATATCCCACACACTTACTAAACATGGATATACTACCAAGATCATCCTCTATACCCTGACTGATTGAATCTAAGACCTACAACATTGGAGTCTTCTCTGAAAAGGACATAGACACATCTGCCAAAAATAAGAAAGACAATAATTAGATAGGGACACAAAAATTTTAAGTCATTTTTGGAGAATTTATTGAGGAATATGGGTCTGAGAACTAATTCATTAGAGGATACCATTCAAAAATAGATGGACAGACAAAAGTTAAACTATAAATAGGAGCTTGGGAAATTCGTTAAGATGCATAATTGGAGAGAAGACCAAGGAATGAGACTTGGATTTACCATATGATTAGTTTGTATATAATAGTTTAGTGAAAAAATCAACAGCTAAATCAACATTTCAAATTATTTACTAGACAAATCTTATGAGATTTTTAGATTTCATACAATTACCAATTGCATAATGAATTGGTCATGTTGTAGAAGCATTTGTAGAACACAAATAATATTTATGAGATGAAGTAAGAATAAAGTTTAAAAAAAGTAATGAAAGATATAAAGTAGAAGCAGATGTCAGAAGAAGGTCAATATTTTTTGAATAATAAGATTAAGTGATAGTTTATTTGAGGAAGGATAGATTTTTGAAAGGCACATATATCAAGTTGAAGTACACAAGAAAATTAGACGATGATGAATTGTGAAGAAAATCAATGACAATGCTTATGAGTTGAGTTTACCATAAAATTTGATATCTCTCCAAAATTTAATGTTACAGATTTATATGGAGAAGATGGAGGTAAAGAAGATGAATAAGTAGATTGAAAATAACAAGTGATAAAGAAAAAGAAAGAAAATATAGTGTATTTTTTACATAAAAAGATAGTAAACACAAGAAAAAGAAGTTATGAAAGGTATTTGGTACAATGAGAAGGATTATAATAGGAAGACAACACTTGGTTTATATCTTGGGAGTTGAAAAAGATAAATAAGAATAAATTGTAGTAGTACAATCAGAGAAACTCATAGGGGTTGAGTTCTTTTCAACTAGAAGAGAATGATGCAAAAAAAGAGGCCAAACTTCTAGGAGTCATAACTTTTGATTCGTAGATCCATTTGAGCTCATCTTTATGTCAAAATGATTGTCTCAAAATATTCAATGCTTTCAAAAATCACTCTTCAAGTTATGTGACATTTTTTTATATCTTTTGGAGGTTGTAAGTGACCATCTAAAGGTACAACATTACCATTTAATATTATTTTCAAGTTTTTTCTAAATTTAGAAATTATTTTTTTTTGTAACCAAATTTCAAATTCAATTGAAGTTCATATGATAGGTTGATTTTAGATTTATGTTTATTTTTAGATATTTTTAGAGCTATATGTACTTCCATGAAATTCTTCTTAAAAATAATAACTGTTAAAAAGAGCATGTCAAGTTTTATTTATTTTTAGAGTTCTTAACTTTACATGTCAACTCCATTTCTAAGTTGAAGATTATTTATTTATGGTTTGTAATTATTTAAATAATTTAATACAAAACAATGCTAGTCATTGTTCATTATCTTGACCTATTAAATTTTATGTCTTAATAGTATTCTGATTCATTAAGGTAGAAGGAGATTTTAATATTTCCTATTGCTAAAAAAAATTAACAATATGCTTCTCAATGATAATAGATTAGAGAAAAACTTAGGTTATATACTCTACTTAAAATTTTAACCTCTTTTAAGTGATTATAAAAAAGTAAATCTAGCATGAACATCAATACTGATAAGCCTTCACTACTTCCATCTTAAGCACTAGAAATAATATGTTTCATAATGTTGAAATATTATGTAAAATTATGTATTAGGATAGACATTTCCAAGCCCTTTTTTATAAGATTATTATTGAAAGATAAAAATCTCATCTACGAAAAACATGTTGATTATGAAATTATTACTTTGATTAAATGTTACATGTACCATGGATATGGTCATTTATTGAGGACATATATGTCACTATTGTATCATAATACCTGTAGAGATTCATAATTTAACTAAGTTTATTTTATAAGATGGATTTTAGATGGTTAAAAGGAGGAAAAAAATAGATTAATCAAACTTATAATTCTAAATCTATTTGTCATGACTTTTCTTTTCGCACTGTGCACTCATGCTCATATTTTAAGTTGTTTTGGATCTCATTTAGTATTTGTGTTGATTTCAAAAATCTATCAGGTCATCAACAGGATTTCACAAAAAAGCAAGGTATAAAATTAATTTATATTTTCAAATTCCAAGAGTTAAGAAACTTAATAGTTAAAATATATTAAAACTATTTTATTTTAATAGAAGGAACTTTTCTTTTTATTTGAAATCTAGAACTTACAAGTAAATCATATCTTTCATATATAATTTTTATCTTATTTATCAAATGTAATTTCGTAATAATCTTTTAATTATTAATTAATTATGTTTTTATTATATAATTATTAAATTTAATTTAAAAACTAAAAATATAAAATATATATTAAAATAAAATTATTCTAATCTAACCTAACCTACCGCCTTCTCCCTGCATACCGAATCTACCATATATGCCTGCAGATAAGGCACATAAATTGACCTTTCTACAGCCTAACTTGGGTGTGGTGGAGAGGTCAGGGCGCAGGAATCATAAGCTTTCAGTTCTAAAATAACTATTCTTCTAGTTTGAAATTAGTTCACTCCACCTCCTTAAGATCTGCACTTCACCTCCCTAAGTCTATGGCCACCTTAACTCAAGCTTTAACACCTGCAAATGGAGGACTTCCATGTCAATTTCCACTTACCTAAAGTTGCACCAATAATAATAATAATAATAATAATAATAATAATAATAATAATAATAATAATAATAATAATAATAATAATAATAATAATAGAGCCATACAGAGTGATAGAGAGGATCCGCTACCAATTGCACAACAGAGAGGTTGATCAGTGAAAGGTATGGTGGGATCAATATGGTGAAGGAAGTGCAACTAGGGAGGACACTAAAGAAATGAAAAGCATGTCTCCATTTTTATTTTAAATTTATGAACTTAATCAAACTTTTGAAGTGCATTGAAACAATGCACAATATAAGGAGGGGAGGATGTCATGACCTCTCTTTTTGTACTGTGGACTCGTACTCATTCTTAAAGTTGTTTTGGACCTCATTTAGTATTTATGATAAGATGAGTTGATTTTTAAGATAACTTAATTTTTGTGTTGATTTCAAAAATCTATTAGATCATCAATAAGATTTTACAAAAAATCAAAATATGAAATTAAATCTTTAAAATATATTAAAGCTATTTTATTTTAATAGAAAGAACTTTCCTTTTTATTTGAACTATAAAGCTTACAAATAAATCATATCTTTCGTATATAATTTTTAACTTATTTATTAAATGTATTTTCATAATAATTTTTAAATTATTAATTAATTATATATATTTTATTTAATTAATTAAATTTAATTTAAAACCTAACAATATAGAAAAAATTATATTAAAATAAGACTATTTTAATCTGCCATAACCTACCACCTTCTCCCTTCGAACTGAATCTGCCACATATGCCTACGGATATGGCATGCTAACTGACCCTTCTATCACCTAACTTAGGGGGGGTGACAATCATAAACTTTCAATTCTAAAATAACTATTATCCCAGTTTGAAATTAATTCACTCCACCTCCCTAAGATCTGCGTTGCACCTCCCTAAGTCTACACCCACCTTAACTCAAGATTTAATCCTTGAAAATGGAGGAAGACTTCCACGTTAACTGCCACTTAACTAAAGTTTCACCAATCAACGATCAAGAGGAGGAAAAGCTTTTTTGGTATGAGAAAGTTGATAAATACTTGATAGTGATCGACGGTTGGGAGGAGGAAAACACATAAGTAAAATGCAGAAGTCAGAGAAAAAAATGCAGAAGAAAGGAGGGACACTTTAGACAACAGAGGATCGATGCCATTAACGTTGTTGCCATATCAACTGATTCAATTCTAATGGATTTACATTCCATTTTTGTCAAGGATTTCAAAGGTAGAGGTAAATAAATAGTTTTGTTTATTTAAATTATAAGTAAAAGTTTTATTTTATTATTTAAATTGTAAGGTAGTTATTTTATTTAAAATTTGTAAAATAAATATTTTAATTTATTTAATTGGAAGGTAAATAACTTATTTTATTTTATTGTAAGGTAAATATTTTTATTTTTAATAATTTATTTTATTCAATTATAAGGTAAATGATTTAACTTAATTAGTTATAAGGTAATTTATTTTTTTAATTTTATTTTAAGGTAAATAAATTTATTTACTTTAAATTCTAAGGTAAATAATTTATTTTAATTTTATTGTAAGGTAGATAATTTATTTTAGAAAAAATATAATGCATTTATTTTTATAAAATCAAAATAGAATGATTTTTACATTATGTATCTATTTACAAACATTAAAATAATCTCTACCTGATTCAATGAAAAGAGTAGAATATAACATTAAATAAATGAGTTTTATTTTCCATAAACTTAGTTATTTATTTATGAAATATATTTGATTTAGTATGTAAAACTACATGCGTAAGCTTAGATTGTGAGAATATCGATTTAGATACATGAAATTTCTATAATGCAATCTAAGTTATAATAAAATAATATTCTGAGTGGACCCTTACTTTAATTACTCTTGAGCTATGATGATGAATGCAATTATCATTAAGAATGCTATGTAAATAAATAATCTTCATTCTAAGGTTGAACCATTAAAATTTTAGAACCCTCTTTTCAAACATATAAACTTCTTGTGTATAAGTTATTATTTTTAGAAAAGTTTATATAAATAGACTAAAGATATAATTGTTTAGAAAAAACATGGTTGAAAATTGACACGATGACTAAACTAAGAGATTATATTTTTCACTTTCTAATAAATATTTTGCCTTTAAAATATAATGCATTAATTTATTTCAAATATTCTTTACTTTTTAAATCTCAAATTTAGATCAAGAATTTAAGGTTAAATAAAACTACACAGTGTTTGGTATAAATAGTGCTTTTGGTTCACATTTACAGGTAATGTCATCGTACTTAAACTACTACATCCATAGCCTAACACAACTATAACAACGATGTCTAGATATCATCCTTATTAACCATCGAGGATAAATAAGGATTATCTTATATTTCTAAGAACAACTTCAACTACCTTAGATGATTATAACTTGTAAACTTATGAAATAAAATAGAGAAAGTATATTTCTTACTCAAAACTTAATACCATCAAAAAAGAGTAATAAAAATTAGGGATGAGAATGTTAAACAAATTATTATTAATAAACCATCAACCATATAGCTCTCAGATAATCAAACATTGGCAACAACAATTATACAGATTAGGTTGTATAAAACAAAGATAAAAAAATACTGTTGATGTAAATAAAAGTGGGAAGAGGTTGTAGCTTGCAATGTTGACTTCTATTTATTGTTAAGGTTTAGGGTTAATTTAGTTAAACAAGTACTCAATTACTTAAACTAATACTTTTTATGCTCCCATTTGGGTAGTGATCATAGAGGAACTATCTGGGGAACTAGGTCTTAGAAAGGGTTGTATATCTAGGTTCACAATTCACATGAAACTTAAAATAGAAAATAGAATTACATGCATACTACACCTTGATCGTGTTCAAAAGTAATTATGTAGATAGTCTGAGAAGCAAATGATGCTTCCAATACATAGGTGAATAGGATGGTGTTTTGGGGTTGTATGTTAAACATGATTAAAGTTAAATGAAAAGACAAGACTATTATAATAAGACATAAATTTAGATAAACAAAATAAATATAAGAACTCTACGATATGCTTGAAAAAATCTTGGTTGTATCATCATAGTTCTCGAGACTTTAAGTCAAATTTTGAGGCAAAATGTAACTTTTGTTATATGTTTTATACATGCTACTATCACGATGATCTCGATACTTATCTAATACAGATGAGTGGTGAATAGTAAGTGACTCAAGATCTGATTGATCTCGATGAGTCAAGTCTCTAACCAGAGCATAACCTACTCATGTGTAGATGCCTACATGTTCAATTAGATGTTTGCCCATTTGACCAAAAAAATTTTAACTCATATAGTTAGATGCTTGTCTATTTTACAAAAGAATGTCTAACCCATATGATTAGATTATTTCTCGTTTGACAATGAAATGCCTAACCTGTATGGTTAAATGTTTGTCTATTTGACAAGGATATCTAATAAGATATAGTATACCTAAGTTATATTCACAAAGAAACACTAATTAAACAAAAAAAAAACTGTATTTTAGGATAGGATCTGTGTCCTCTACATTATGGTTTCAAAGCGGTGGTCTCTACCTTATACTGGTCACTACATTATAATATCAAATTAGTAGTCTCTATACTATTACCATTAATAATTTTTTAAAATCTTACAAATAGTGAGAAGGAACAATTCAAATAACATTTTAAATAAAGATTTATGATTAAAACAAGTATCTTAATCAGACAAGATGATAGTTAAATTTTTTTTATTAGTGTAACAACCGTCCAATAAAAACACTATAAATAAATATCATCTATAAGAAAATTTTAGAAATGAATATCACTTCAAAAATACTGTACAAATGAATATCATTTTTTTGCATCGTAATATTCATTATACGTAAAATAGAGAATTTATTTCGTAATATTCATTCTACCTAAAATTCAGAGCTTTTATCTTTAACGATTCACCAAGATAACCCATATATTTTTTTCCAAAAAAATAAATCCAACCCTTCAACTATTCTATAAGTTAAATTACCAAGATGTGGGAAGTGATGATGCCAAATTTTCAAGGTTCTACCCAATATATTGAATACTATACAAGGCTCTATGTAAGCCCAATAGTTTGCGGATAATATGGGTGTAACAACATGTTTAGTGTATATCCCAAATCTATTATATTGTTTTAGTATAATTCTATCACAATGGCCTACTAGCGTTCATAGAATATCGCTTGAAAAAAAATAACAATGTTTGGATGGATAAGAGCATTACCTTAAAATAATTAAAAATATTTTAATCGAGGAACCTTACCCCTTACAATTCTCTAACACACATCACTCCAAGAATTTTACCATCCCCATATTAGAGTTGTTATAGGAAAAATATTTAAAAAGGGACATCTTATAATGATGTTTATTGTAAATCTTATGGGGCTAATTTACTACATAAAGCCTAGACATATGAGTTAAAGATTGTTTTGGAGGTGGAAGAAGATTAAGATATTTCCTATAAACAAAAAGAATTCATACATTTGTAAGTTAACAACCCCAAAGAATAATATCCAATTGATCAATATATATGAGAAATCTTACAATCTCAGACCCGAAGGCATTGTACCGCATGAACAAAGCACTGATGGAGACGAGAAGACAGCGAACGTGTCATCTTACTGTGCCTCTTCTTTCACAGCTGGCAATTTTTTATATTGTTTTTCTCTATTTGTAGCTTTGCTTCATCCCTTCAGATTTACATAGCACCCCAATAAATTATGCATGTTCAATTCTGAATTTCAATACAGAGAGAAGAGCCAAGCTGTGGAAGAAGAAATAAGAAAGAAAAAATTGAATTATTAATCATGAAACTCTAAATCAAAATAACAAGATTCAAAGTAGATCGCAATTACACATTCATTTCGGAGACAAAAGAAGATCAATTTGATTCAGAAGATACAAAAGAATCAGTCAAGAAATCTAGAACTTGTTTTTTTTCCCACTGAAGGAAGACAATTGTAGTATAATTGTTTTCCCCTCACTCCTCACAAATCCAAAGGGAAATACTACTTCACATCTCTACTTCTGAATCGGGCTGAATATTGCAATGTGGCGAGATTTCAGCATTTTTATTTTTTTTTGCTCACTAAATATTTTAGGATCTGGGTATTTTCTAGAAGCGAAAACAATATACAGTACTATGCATATTATTAAATATTTTTGAGTAGTTAAACGTACATGGTCTAGTCTAGAATGCCAGCAAAGAAAATGGTAAGACCACGGAAGTTACAGTGAGTGGTAGTAAGTATGGTAAAGATTGATTATTTTAATAGATATTTTTCTCGAAGTGTAATGAATGTGGCCTAAAACCTAAAGAACAACCATATATGCTATGAAGAATTATATAGGTATGTTCTTTGGTATTGACAAACAGCACAATACTTCTAATTTAATATGCTATATTTTTCAAAGTCAAAATTTAGATAACCAAAACCAACCCCATATCAAAAAGAATTTACTTTTACAACGAATTTGCGAACAAATCTCATAATCGTATTAAAAAAAACAAGAAATTTAAATGGGACTTTGTGTTTTTTCAACAGAAAGTCCACAATTCTGCACACACCAAATAAATTGCAATCCGAAGGATTCATAACATCGGATTCTCACAGTGTGTGAAAATTTTATCAAACTTAACAATAATGAAAGAAATTTTAACATTTATATTGATTGAAATTAAATTTTTATTAAATTTATATAGAAATATATAATATTTATTGAGTAATAATGTATTTTATGTTGAAAAAATTGTAGATCCATTGATAAGGATGATTGCTTGTATCTATTTACCAAATTACAAATTTCTCTCAATATTTCATATAAAAGGTCAAACTATTAACTTTAATAGAAAAATATATAATATTAATCAATTTTATAATTAAAAAAAAAGATAAAAAAATTATTTTAAATGAAAATATTTTTTAATAATTTAATAAAAAATATATATATCCATTTTATAAATCAACAGGGTATTAAAAACAAAGTTTAATTAATGTATGTTATTAAAACATAGTTTTATAAAAAATAAATAATAATTTTATTAATTTTTTAATTTAAAAAAAAATTCTAAAATGAAAGTATAATAGTTCACATATTATTCAAGTGTTTTTTTTTTTTGATACATTTTAATATGAAATAGAAATCAATTTGTATTACGATAAAAATAAACAATCCTAGTAAATTAACATAAATAATAAATTATTTTTACTTGTTTTTTATATTTAATATGGGTTTACAATTTATTCTTTCATATATTAATGAATTTTTAATGCTTGTGATGTTTTACATTTTATCTTGAATTTTTACAATAATATAATATATAATTATAAATCTATTAGTTTTTCTTATATTCAAAATTTTAGTATTATTAAAAAAAAAGCATCTAATTTATTTAATGAATAGAATTAAAAATAAAAAATAATAATATAAAATTTATTATAAATACAAACATATTTATTATAATTATATAATGGTTATCTCTAATGTTTTAACTCTCTCTTAACGGACTCTTAGCATGTATAAGTTAATTTTATGTTTAGAATATTCATTTTAGATATTGCACAATTATAACCTATTTGATTACGTGTTTACTATATTTAAAGTTATTAAATAAGATGGTTTGAAAAGATTTATTTATTTTTATATTTTTAAAATTTATAATATGAAAATAAAAAAATTAATATTTATTTTAAATTTATTTTTAAAAATTAAAATAATTTAATGAATAAAATTTTATAGAAAAAGTCAAATAAATTTATATTTTTATATTTTTTAAATTATAATTTTGTTTAAATCTAAAAATTAAAAACATTCTTTTGTAATTAATTTTACAACTTTTTTTAAATATTTTTATAATATATTTTTAAAATTTGTATATTTTAAATATAAAATTTAATTTATTTTTCCTATATAATTTATTTTATAATAAGTTTTTTTACAATGTACGTTTGAGATCCATGTAAAAACGTTCCCTAAAAAATATGTTACTTTTATTATATTAAGTTATAAAGTGCAAGATGTTCAATAAATATAGCATATAATGCATTCACTCTCATAAACTATAACACAATATGAAAGTGATCAAATGGCACACAATCTAAATGGATATTGACTTTATCTTAGTGAGATAAATGTTGTAAAACTTCCGCGAATATTGATTCCTATCTTTTCAGTCTTTAAATTGAACTTTTTTCGGTTGGATCTTTACTAGTCATTTTTATATGCGTCAATAGTAAAACATTGGATACCCTCAACCATCTTCGTATCTCAAGTGAAATTTTAACGTACATACAAAGTTACAAACGACGTTAAATTTTTCAAACAAAAATTTACATAGAAATTCTTTCAAAATTTTATTATTGGAACATTTTCGGGTGATTTTATGTTATAAAAATAATATTTTTTTAATGTAAGGTCATACTCTTCATTTCATAGTAAATGCCTTTTTAGAACTCAACACTAAAAATCAGAAATGAAAAATAGAAAATAACATCAGTCGAAAAAAGACAAAAAAAACTCACATCACATCAATAAGAAAATATAAATGGATCTAACCACAAGTCATAGCTCTTGAGAAAGGATGTGGGGGATCATCTTTAGGTGGTAGAGTAGTCCAAGTAGAAGGCTCTATGGTAGTAGGATGAAGTGCAACCTAGTTATCAACGGAGCCCAACATCATATAAATTTTCCCACCATTAGCAAGTTTCATCTAAACAATCACGCCAATATGAGAACCTCTCTAGGAGGGAGCAATATCATTTTTGCCACATGGTGGTAGTGACCTCCATCCCCTCGGGTGAAGCCATAATGATAAGGAAGAAAAACTACATGACTAGCTTTTTGTTTCCTCCTAAGAGGCAGCGGTGGTGGCCCATGGGGTAGGCCATTAGGCAACACACAACTCATAGTGCATGGGACACTCCTCGAGTGATCTAGTAGCTCTTGCAGATGGTATACTTCCATAGCAACCTTATCTGTTTGGGCTTGAGTTTGAATGTACGCTGAAGATATAATAGAAACCGTGTTGTTAATGCAAAAAAGATGAGCATTCATCATTATTGAATATAGCATTATTTTTGGACTTCCATAATTGGAAAAAAATAACTACTTTGAAAAAAACTAGAAAATAGTAATAGTAGAATGTCAATTGGTTGAATCCCTAAGAAGAGCATGATATCAAGAGAAAGGCTCAAGATGATAAACTTGAAAGAGGATATGAATCTATTTTCATGCACAATAACCTTGGTGGCAAAACCATAAAATATGTTTGAAGAAGTATAGGCACTTGTAGGAAGGACACTTAGGTTGAGCAATTCCCATATGGCTGAGTAGATCCACGAGCAAAAAGCCTTGGTATACCAAAAACCAATGGAATTGAACAAGCTTAGGCTATAGATAAGTGTTATAGATGGGGTCAAGCCAAGAGAGCCATATTCATGGGGGGAACTAAGATGACATTGCCTATTGAGATTATAGAGAGTAGAAAAGGGACTCATCCCTTGATATAAAAGACTTGGAGAGTACTTTTTGAAATGGGTGTCATAATTCCACTTCCAGTCATTCGACCATGAGTGTGGGGCTTGGAAGCCCAACTTTTGCACTTAGGGGTTTATTATTTTCCCATATTTATTTATTATTGTATTTTTTCCCTCACTTGGTGTTTTCCTACTTTCGTGGAAAAAATACTTAAATATATAGGTTGACTAGATGACTAGAAAGCAACTCCATTGACCACTTGGTTGTGTTAATTACCTTTTATGAAAGAGTTAATATTTTATTTTGAGGGCTTGTTAACTACCTTTTGAGGAGAAGTGATTTAGCACTCACCTAGTTGTACTTCTCACATTTGTGAGATTTATTAATGCAAGTTTGGTTTTTGATCCAATTTTTTTACATAATATTATCACATTGTATATGTCATTTACTTTCACATACTTCATATTGTGCATTTTATTGGCTTATGTGTTCTCGCTACTCATGCATTCCACTTATTTGGACTTTGGATGCAACCCCAATATGGTATCAGAATCACCTTGATAATCGTATGTTTGATTTTATGATATATGATTTATTTTTAAATCTTGATATTATTTGAGGCATTTTTTAGAGGGTTTGAAAAAACATCCAATTTTTATTAGAAAAATAAAGGGTGATCTAATTGTGTGGGCTTTGTTCTCGGTTTGGTATCTTGTGTGTTTGCAGACTGGTTTTATTAAATCGCTTCTAAATCATGAGAGTAACTATCCATTTAGTAAAATCAACCTGATTCCATGAGACCCTCATAGACTAGTCTCTCATTTCTCTATGGCCTGCATTGCATTCCTTTAGGGCCATCCATGACAAACTAGTCGATAACCTATAGTGAACATTAGGATATCACCTTTACTGGTTTGTTCTCCTTCACATGATATATTCAAAAATTTTGAAGGGTTTTATGGCCTATACATTAGTCTCTTATTATCATATCTAATCCTTTAAATCAAAAATGCCTACCAGTAAGAAATTCACTCAAGCCTCAAGCTACACATGCATGTCTTTAGACTTGCAGTTATTTTTTCTTCTCCAAAACTTTTATCAACCCCAAATAGCTTTCCTTAGGCTTGTCTTTGTTTATAAAAAACTGAATTACATTTTTCGTAGTGACATTTAAATAATATTTATGTAATCCTCTACATGTCATTCTACTATTACATGGTCAGTTCTCTTTGCAAATTTCCTTCATCATTGCAACCTTTGGACTTGTCTCCCATGTAAACCATCCATCCAACTCCTATTTATCATTATTTTCCTAAACCAACAACAAGAAAAAATAATGTCTTAACAAAAAACCACTTTTTATTTAAAATTTTTATTTTCCCTTTATTCTTGGTGGTTTTGCAATTAATTCACTATTTAGCAGGCCTTTCATTTAAAAACTAGGATATCAATATGGGTGGTAAACGTTTTTGGTCGAGGTGATTATTGTGTAAAGTTATGATAATAATCATGTTGGGAGAAGTTATTTAGTAAAGGAGATTCCTTCATATTATGTTTCTAATATTGAGGAGGTTTTTTTACTATTCTTTATATAAAATAATAAATTGTAGATAATGTTATGAGGGAGTCTTTATTGGAAGGATAATATATTACAAAGTTACTTATTTATTTATTTATTTATTTTTATCTAAAAACAATATAATGTAAACCTCAAATACATAGCATTGTTTTGAAATGCTTCAATTTTTTATTAGACGAAGACAAGAGGTGAGGTCCAATTTGGTAGGTGGAAAACCCCTTTGCATTCAAAACATCACTTCTCTCTACTGCTCACTTTGTATACTACTCTTGGATGCATTTTTGGTTGAGTTCAATGTCCTTATTTAGTATAAAAACTCACATTTTTGACATTTTCACTAGTTACTTAGGATGCATTCTCGATTGTGCTCAATGTATTTTGAGCGTGCATTATTGACAACATTTCGAGTGTAGGGGAGGGGTTTCACTATTTCATTGTTCAAGGGTGTTTACATGGTTTTTTAAGTCACTTTCCATTTTGTTTTGTGCTTGTGTTTATGCAATAGATATATAACTTCAACTCTAACCAATGCACTTTATTTCTTCATAATGGATACAAGTTCAATTAACACTATGACATCATTTAACTACTATGAAATGAAAACCAAAATGCAAATTATATTAGTGATTAAGGGTTTGCATCATATTACAATGGGAAATGGGAATGAACTTAATAAAAAATAAAAAAAAGTTAAGTGCTACCCCCGATGTGATGAATCCTATGGGTTGTTGTGTCGTAATGTGTCTCTTGATCTTATATTTCACATAGAAATTGATAAATATCCTAATGATGTTTGGGCCATCTTGGAAAAGCTTTATTGTAAGCTAGATATGATGAGATGTCACAAACTTTAAAATGCATTTATCAGTCTAAGTTTGAGCAACTTTAACGCACTTCAATATATTTTCACTAAGTTCAAGCTTTTAAGATTGCATTTGAAAGAATTTAGAATAGAGAAGAAATATGACAAACTTATTCTTTCTACACTCTCTAAGTTGGGTCATGATTACTTAGTCTTTGTCTCTAATTTCTATGCCACTAAAAGTTCTTTAGGCATGACATGAAAATTTCCCTTTTTAGATGATTTCTTATTTTACTTGACTATGTAGATAGACAAGTTAATACAGATGGACACATTGAAGTCCTCAAAACCTAATGTCTTAATTGTTGGGAATGAGAAACTAAAGGCTTGAAATAAAGACAAGATGAAGAAGAAAAAGAATAAGGATCAAAAGAAGAATAAAGAATCAACCTCTGCCAAAATAACCACTAAAGCTTACTCTTCTAATGATAAACCTAAGAAAGATAAAGTTATGTGTGCATGAAGAAATAAATTGATCACCGAACTCATCTTCTAAAAAAAACATCATAGGTGTTCCTGATTCTATCGAGTAGAATTAATCAACTCAAAATTCTTATAAGTCAAAAGGGAAAGGTAAAGAGAAAGAAAAGGGAAAGGTTCTTGTAGTAGTTGTATCTCCAACATATTCATGGGTTAACTATTTTGGTGTTTCCCACCACATGGTCTCTTCAAAAGTTGAGTTTTCTTCCTTAGAGCATTGTAGCATGTCTTCTATTACATTGGGTGATGACACTTTAGTAGATGATGCAGGGAGAACATCTATTGAAATGATAGACGAACATTCAATAATGTTTTAAGTTTTCCATCTCTTTCAATTAATTTCCTATTAGTGTACTAAATAGCTCATATTATCAAGGTGATGAGGGTAGAGTTTTCACTAGTTTCAATCATAATCAAAGAATTTCATAATGCGTATATAGTGTAAATGAGTAGGGCATATTCAACTAGGTTATACACCTCTCATTTTTCACCTGATTCTTTTCTAACTCCATTGCTAGGTCATTTAGATGGAGTTATGTTTTTTTGGCATAATTAGTCTAGTCTCGTCAACTACCACTACATAGAACAACTCAACAAGAATGATATGGTCATAGGTTTATCTCGTATCAATTTATCTAAGGGTCTTTATGAGAGTTGCACATGTTGGAAACATCCTAAAGAAAAATTCAAGAAATAAAAATCTTGAAGGGATTCATAGGCATTAAGTTAACACATAATAATGTATCTAAGCCTTTTCCAAGTCTATAATTCACAATGACTAAGTATTTCCTTAATTTTATTGATGATTTCTTGAGATAGACATGGTTCCCATTTACTTAGGCATAAATCTGAAGTTCTCAACAAGTTTCAAGACTTAAAAATTCTTGTAGAGAAACAATATGATAAACACATCAAGCTTCCTCGAAGTAATAATGTGGGTGATTATGTAAACAATGGGTGTGATAAGTTTTATAAAAAAGAGGGGATTAATTTTCATTAGATATTTCAATACTTTCCTCAACAAAATGGAGTTGCAAAATCCAATAATAGGTCACTAAAATAGATGGTGAATTGTAAGATTCAGTCTAAGTCATTCGCACCTTAGTATGGGGCCAAAACCATTAATTTTGATTGTTACATTCATAATAGGGTTCTTCACAAATCTTTAAAGGGTATAACTCCCTTTCAAGCTTGGCACAATAAGAAACCAACAATTAAACAGTTTAGGGTTTTCATATCTCTTACTATGGCATGAATATTATAGAATAAATTCAAGGTTATGGAACCTAAAATTAAGCCATGCATATTTATAAGTTATTTAGATGGTGTCAAAGGGTATTGCCTTCTTCATTCAATCACACATGAGTTATTCATCAAAAGAAGTGTTCACTATTAGGAGAGTCCCACATATTCACCACTTGACACTTCTCCCACTATATTAGACTCACTTGGATTTGATTTAGATGATTTAGATCATCTTGTGCACATTCTAGAGGTCGAGGACACTTCTTCTTATTTTTTTAGTAAGAGTGATGATGGGGACTCATATCTATCCACATCTGGCCACACTCTAGAAGATGATGTTTCTTTATGTGACTTATCCACTTATGGTCCTCTTTGGGCCAAGTAGACACTACATAGAACATGTATAATGGTTTGGGATCCTTTAGATGACATGGGGACACATTCATAGTTTTAGACTAGGCCACACAATTTATATGGATCTACATTAGAATAGTAGGCTTCTTAGGAGGCATTTGGTATTTCTATATGTGATTGTAACATACATGAAGAATATAAATCCTTAATTGGGAATCATACTTAGAATTTGACACTTATTCCTAAGATAATAAATATGGTTTGATGCAGATGGATACATTAGACCAAGTATGCAATATATGGGTTTGTTGACAAGTTCAAGGCATAATTGGTCACAAAGGGTTTCTTGCATTTTCCTAGCATTGACTATGAAAATATATTTGCACCAGTCACAAAAATTAACTATGTCAGAATCACACTCATTATTTATACAACTAATCATTTAGATGTTCATCATATGGAGGTGAAGAGTACATTTTTTAAATGTGATCTTCAAGAGGATAGTTATATGAAGCAGTCTCCATGATTTGTTGAGGTCTATTCCCTTATATGTAAACCCCAAAAAAATCATCTATGGCCTCAAATATGCCCCTAAATCTTGGTACACCAACATGGATTCCTTCCTTCTATCAACATGATTCAACAAATGTCATTTATATTTGAATTTTAGTGCCTTGGGGCAAGATGATTTACTCTCGATTTTGGTTCTTTGTGTTGATGATCTTTTCATAACTGGTAGCTCTTCCTCATCCATTATATTATTGAAGATGGATCTTCAAGAAATATTTTCCATGACATACTTAATGTTTGTTAAATTACTTCCATGGAATTTAAATCTCTTAGAATCACTCATGGATCACTCTTGCACAACATAAGTATGTTCTCGATCTACTTGCTAATTTTCAAATGGTTGATTGTAAGCCAAATCTGATTCCCTTTATGTATTAAGTGAATATTGTGGAATATTATACTTCACCTTTGGTTGATACTACCTTGTATCAACAAACGTTAGGCAACGTTATCTTATCTACATCACACATAACAGACATAACCTTTAATAGGCAATTGGCCTAGTTTATAGTTCCATGCAAGAAGCCCATGAAGTACATCAAAAGAATCTAAGAGGATATTCAACTACTTTTTGGGTACACATATATTTTGTATTCACTATATATCTAACATCGACATCGAATCCATTAGATATACTAACTCAGTCTTGGTTGGTGACATTTATAATTGCAAGTCCAAATTAGTTTATAGTTTCTCCATTACATCTTGGGTCTGATTAGTTGGTTATGTAATAAATAAAAATGATATTAATTTATTTTCTAATGATGCAAATTACATGGGGGTTATCAATGTTGCTACTATGACCATTTGGCTTCAGGGGATTCTCATAGAGTTCAATATCAAGTTCAGAATACCTACCACCATCTTTTATGACAACCATAGTGGTATTTATATTTATAAAAACTTAGTTAAGAATCAGTAGAGCAAACACATAGAAATTACCATGAACTTCATTAAAGAGAAAAATCATGGGGACATCATTGATCTGAGATATTGCCAGATGACGTTGCATACAATAGACATCTTCACGAAACCTTTTATGGAGAGAAAGTATTTTCCCTTAGAAGATATTATTAATGTTTTGGATATTGTAGAATCATATGTTAATGGGCTCTCTCTCTCTCTCTCTCTCTCTCTCTCTCTCTCTCTCTCTCTCTCCTCTCTCTCTCTCTCTCTCTCTCTCTCTCTCTCTCTCTCTCTCTCTCTCTCTCTCTCTCTCTCTCTCTCTCTCTCTCTCTCTCTCTCTATCCCTTAGAAGATATTATTAATGTTTTGGATATTGTAGAATCATATGTTAATGGGGCTCTCTCTCTCTCTCTCTCTCTCTCTCTCTCTCCTCTCTCTCTCTCTCTCTCTCTCTCTCTCTCTCTCTCTCTCTCTCTCTCTCTCTCTCTCTCTCGGGGGGGTTCCTTCGCATATTCTCCATTTATTTACTTAATGATAAATTACTTTGTACATGGATACTTCATTAGGTATACTTGTCAGGACCCCTTTTTACATTTCACACTAATCTTTGTTTATGAGGTGGGGGTTGTTAGATTAATGGTTTATTATTTTTCCCATATTTATTCATTATGGGATTTTTTTAACCACTAAGAGGTTTTTAACTTTCATGTAGAAGCTAGGTTAGGTGTAAAGGTTTACTAGGTGACTAGGAAGTAGTCTCCTTGATCGACTATTTCAGGTATTTGGTTACTCCTCTATTCTTTATTTGGATGACCACCTTATTTTGGAATAGTTACTATTACATTATGAGGGTCTATTGACCACCTTTAGGGGAGGAGTTATCTAGTACTATCATATTTGTATTTATCACATTTGTGAGCTTTGTTAATGTAATTTTGATTTTGGTTCAAATCTCTTTTTGAAATATTATTGCATTATATTTTTCATTTTTTCTCAGCTACTTTATGTTGGGCACATTCTTGGATTATGTGTTCACTCTAATCATGCATTTGTCTTATCCACACCTTGCACTTAACATTGATAGAATCTTTTGAATGCAAAAAATCTAAGGTAAGTTTACATTATTCAATTAATATTTTTCATTGAAAGATGGAAAAGGGATTTAATCCCTTGTAGAGTCCAAATCTCAAATAGTATAAATTCCCTTTACAATTATATTAAGATCTTTTATTCTAGGGAATTCTTCGAACAAAACATTAATATTGGTAATGATAGGAAACCACCAAATATTATGTTGATTAAAAGATAACCTACTGCAAAAACAATCCAAATATATTTTAGGTGCGACTTGATAGCCTCAAATAACTTCAAAACACTTTTGTCCACAAAAAACATTCAAATTTTGTAGGAGTCGTCATGATGAGAACGGTGTGAAAGTCGATATTTTTTTGAACTAGGCTTTCCAAAAGGGGAGCTATAAAATGTGTTAGCATAATTTTTTAGTATTCATTTGCTTGAATGGCTCTAACAACCCACTTAACACACAAAGTGTTCCCTTGCCTTTGAATATCAATAATTCTCATACCTCCGCTATCTTGAGGTAGGAAAGAGATGTCCCTAAAAATATAATGGAATCCCTTACTCTTCTTGACATTGGAACAAAGTAAGTCTCTCAGAATTTTAGCTTATTTTTCATACAAAGCTTTGGAAGGTGGCCAATAAGATGAGTAATAGACATCAGTAGCACAAGGATTTTCATGAAAATATGGAATTTACCTACTAAGTAGAGTGTATTCATAATATATTAATCCACCTTATTATCCATAAGATCGATACTTTGAAAATTATACCAAAAAAATATGAAAAACACATTTTGACCTATTTTTAGATTCATAATAAAATGGAAGTCCAATTTATTGATTAAATTATGCAATTACTATATAAATTCCTATTCATTTATGTGAGTATTGTTCATGATAATTATATAGTAGAAATTGTATGAAATAAATGCAATGCATATGTTGATAGAGAGAAATAAGTGTGTTGGTAATCGTTCAATAGATAAAAGAGATAAAAATGCTAGGAAGAGGGCTTAGGAAGGTGTTTTACAATATTTTTAATTTTCAACAAAAATGTAAAAATTTAAAAGTGATTTAATTTTCCATATGATTAAGAGATGTCAACCAATGAAAAAACCTCCAACAAAGAGAATGGATGCATACATATTTTTTCATTATCAGTATTATTATGTTTCCCTCATTTTAATTACTCGTGCATTTTCCTCATGATAAATTTTAAAAGAGGGAATACTTAAAAATATTTATTTACATTTTAGACATCTTAATCGACTAATTGTATTTAGAGCATCCAGATATTGATCAAAGATTGGGAAAAAATCATTTTAAGTTAAATGACAAAGATAAGGAAATAATAACAAATGAAATATGGTCTAAAATGAAATGGCAAAATTGTAAAAAGAAAATTATAGTACTTTTTGTGTGTTAGAGGGCCAATTTTCAAAACTAGTTTATACTTTAATTCATTAGGAATCTTGTTAAATATATTTATTACATCCTTTAGATATTGTAACACATTATAAAATCAATATATGTCTTTAAGAAAAAATCATTTTTTTCGTGCCTCCAAAAAAAAGTAGTAAAAACTTATTAAAAACATACCAATATTTAATATTTTAATGAAGTACGATAACATTATGTAAAACTTATATTTTTGGCATGAAAAATGTTTTAATTATCTCAAAAACATTCATTACATTGGAAAGATCTTTCCTATTTGTAAAGACAATAAGAACATCATCTCATAATCTAACTAATACTATTTCACATAAGTGCTCGAAAAGATTATATATCTTATTTGAATTTGTAAAAATTACATTTTATATGACATAAATTATTCCATTATAATTTGTTTTTCAAACTCACTTAAAAACTAAATAAGAAATCAGAATTTTTAATTGACAATTAATTTCATGCATGGATTTGTCACAACTAAATATGTCTAGCATATTTCATAGATTTATCTCATCATTTGGTATTAGATAAGGTTTAGCTCTTGGAATAAAGAATTTAAAACAAAATTGTGTTTTTTGGTTTCATGTGTTTGATTTTTTTCAATAATTTTTTTATTTATAGAAATACGCTTTTGAAAAAGAATTATTAGAGAAAATAGAATGATTTTCCCTAATGAACAATAGTCTATAATATTTTTAGATAAGAGTTTTAGAGTTTGAATGAACTATTGCATGCCCAAGATCAAAACAATGAAAATATGAAAATGACAAGGAAGGAGAGATAAAGTGGCATATACGAAAAAAATTGGAAAATTAATAATATGGAGGCTATTAAAACATGAGAGAGATGATTTTAAGAGTATATAACTTTCAATATCATAGACAAGATAAAATTAATAAAGAGATGGTATTGATCACACCATCCATTGTTTCAAAAGAGAGAAAATAAATTATTAGAGTTATAGGGCCTTAGAAGATATGAAAGAGGATCTTTTCAGATGAGAGTATTGTATTGTTAATAAGATATTATAATAAGTTCATTGAAAATGGATTTTATGTATGGAGATTGCATAATTGAAGATGATTAGTATTTTATAGAAATTTATCACAGAACTTGAGCGTGAAAGTGAAAATAATACAAAAGAATATGAATATGGAAATGTTATATTATAAATGGTGGAATAAAAATTTTCATTGAAGGTTGATGAGAAATTGGGAAATATGAAAGTAAATAGTTATATACATGAAAAAAATTTAAAATGAGATTATTTTTTAAGTTATTGCATAAATTTATCTAATGAATAATGATAATGAAAATGAAGGTGAAGATTTAAGAGATGTAAAAAGAGAGAGTGAAAACCATTTTAAGAGAAAGCTATGAAAATTTTACAAAAAGTTATCTACTTGTTTCATCACTCTATCTACAAGCAATAAGACAAGATGAAATTGAATAAGATAATCAAAGAGATTAATAACACTTCATGAAGATAAATATCCACCCATAGGAATGCATTGTGAGGTTGCCAAGTCATATGATTCCTACCTCATTTAGTTTATGGTCTGTGGCATCTGTTGCATTAATGTGAACGTTAAACTTGTTGCATATGATATTTAAAACCTAATGAATGTTATCAAAGGGTAACCCAATATAAATTTTAGGAATGTCTATCCATCAGTTTGTTGCTATTTTGAATATTATGTATTTTCTATTTTTAAGTTAAAATAACATCACTTTTAATTAAAAAAACAATATTGAATAGATAAGATAACAAATGAATCATTGGTGATTTTGATGGATTTATTTCTCGTAATTATGATATGTTGGACAAAATAAAAATATGATATTTAATATGATGTATTATTCTATATATAATCTAAAATATGAATATAAATACCCACATCTATATAATTAAAGTCTCTAATGACCTTCATAATCTTCTTCTTCTACTTTTTCACTCTTTATTGTTCCATATATCTTTTCTCATCACTTTCATCGCCACATTTCCTTGCTCTTTGAGTCGAAAAAGTTTATGTCAACTCTTCCAATCTCCACTAAATTGTTGTAGATTGTTGTTCATCTAGGCATAGTCTCTACATCTTGCCATATTCATTCCTGAAAACTTACATTTCAAAAATAAAATTTAAAATGTGCTAAAAATTCAAACACAATCTTAAATTAATTTTTCTTCCAAATTTAAATATTTTAAAATACTATATGATAGGGCCAAAACTGTTGTAATTCCAAAACATAAACTAAAATTATAGAGAATAAAATTGAGTAATAAAACAGACTTCTAATACTTTATTTTTATTTATTATTTTAAAATAATATATAACAACTTTTACAAATGCACAATTCAAAGAGAGAATTGTTTTACACAACTAAAATTTTATTAAATAAAATAAATAGCATAATTAATTAAACTTATTGTTTTTATTTTTTTGTTTTAAATAATAATTTATCCCATAATTAATTTAACTTATTATTTTTTGAAATTTTTAAAATTTTATTTTGATTAATTTGATATTTATTATAATCTTCTATTTTTAATAACCTATTATTTTTCAGTAACCTGCTATTTTATTGACCTGTTTTTTATTAATGGACTTTACATGCTAGCTGAGATGGGATTACATATCTCCTGCATCGATGGTTCCAGTAGACTTCGTCAAATAGACATGGTCAAATCTAGCTTGATGTCATTTTCAGGGCAAGATGCAGTATTATGATTTCTTGCAAATGTTTCCACCTTCTTATTATCGATGATATGAAGCAGATTGCTCTCAACCATATCCTGTTGCTGTCTTTTCTCTTCACGAAGTGGTTTATTTTCCACTTTCTTGACATAGTGTTTGAATCACTTGTAATTCGGAAGGCGCCCTCGACATTAGTGGCTGCTCCATCTCAGTTTGTTGACATGGTTCATTGGATACAAAAAACATAATAACATGGTTAAGCTCACTGGCCTGTCAAAACAAACCAATAAATTGGAGTACCATTAGTAGAATTGTATTTGTTTCATATAACACATTAATTTATAATCATGTTATATAACTAATTTGATAATAGTCAATAACTTCCCTGTCACTTCCGTCATTGTTATATGACCGGCCGTTAGAAACAATTCGGTCTCTTCAATCAATAGCCTGTAATTTAGAATGTCAACAATAATATTTCATAATCTTAGAAACTAATGTTCCCAAACAAAATTAAAATATACTATTAGGATTCAGAGTATGCAAATTCTTTGTATAGAAAAAAGCAGAATATTAGTGAATTCTAACATTATTGACCCCCAAAAAAACATAAATTTAATAAATTTTAACTTTTCTGTGAAAGTTGTGAATCAACATTTTCTGTGGAATAGTGCTCGGGGGAGAACAGAGTATTCTGCTGTTGAAGGCGTTTGGAGTACGAAGTTGTTTATATTAACACCAAGAAAATATTTTAGTAAACCTAGCCTGACTGATTAAAATTGCTATTGCATGGAACACTACCCTCCATTTTAGCAGAGATTAATTTACCTCGGCTTTCCTCGCCATTGGTAGACCTGTACATTTGGTTGAACTTGAATAAAACCAAATTAGACTGAGGGTTTCTATAATTCATAAAATGGCATTTCCAGCCACCACAATTTGAATAGAAAATAAAAGGACAAGAAACAGAAAAGAAAATGTTGCATAGATACAAATTAATAACCTGAAGATGGCTTTTAACATGGGAAATTGTACGTTCCTTCACATTCATTAGGTCCAGGACCAGCTTTGAAGTAGCCTCTAAAAAATATTGAATCATAAATCAGAAAAATCGCATAAGAAAAATCTACAATAATTCAATAAATATCAGAAGACTTACTATCTCGGTCCCCAAGTTGTTGTACTGCATTCACAAAACAGTGATGGAGGTGAGAAGACCACCGAAAGCGAGGAATCTCGGAGCGTATGTATTTTCTTACCATCTCTCCTCTTTCACAGCTGCCCATATTTTCTTTTCCTCTATTGATCGTCTGGTGCATCTCCTTCACCCCGAAAGAGATTTTTTCAGTCTTTACGAGGCATCCAAATACCAGTTCTGAAATTTCAATCCTAAATTTACTTACCCAGAAGAGTATGGAATGAAGAAGAAATAAAGGGGGGCGGCGGGAATATATAATCTTTAAGCTCTAAATGAGAATAGAGAAAGCCTGCACAGTTCAAAAGATGTTTTAATCTGAAGGGCGGATCGCGTTTTCTGTTTGAAAATCCAACTGTATCCCTAATTTTGTAGCTTCATATCCTCTTCCTTATGTAACCAAATACAACCTTACTTTTGACCTTCGTATCCATCCATGTCAGGTGCCTCGGATGGAGGCATTACACTGCCTAATATAATTTGGGGACTCAAAAGTCTAATCTTGTTCATGCAAAGGGACCCAGCTTTCCAAACATCGATTATAGAAATTCAATTTTTCTTTCATGTAGTAGTCAGTTAACTGTACATAATATTGCCCAAGTTAAACCCCATTTAGAATTCATTTCATTTAAATATTTTTTAAAAGAAATTATCTTAGGGGATTGCGATCCCTGGTTAGTTTATCATCTTTTGGGATCTGGGTATTTTCTACAATTGAGAAATATATACTGCGATACGCATATCATTGAATATCTTAAGAGTGGTTGGGATGGTTGGGAAATGATAGGTCTAGCAAAGTTGAAGTGGTAGTAGTTAGGTTAAGGACGCCAGTACTTCATATCTAAAATTCAACACATGGTAAAATTTAAGATATAGAAAACCGTGATTTAATTTTATAAACGATTAAGAGTTTAATAGGTGGAAGATTAATTAAAATGAATAATTTAATTTTAAGATTACTAAATAATAAATTTGATGAATAAAATGTTTAGAATAGTTATATAGAAAAATAAAATAAATCATTTAAATGAATATTTTAATTATTAAAAAAAATTAATAAATTTTATCAATAAAATGTTTAAAATAGTTATATGGAAAAAGAAAATAAACATGAAACAAGCAAAAAACTATAATATTATATAATAATATTAAACCTAGATCATGAATAATAGTAAAAAATATACATAATAACTAAAATTTAATGAATTAAGAAGATATTTTTCTTATATATTCAAATGTTGAACAGCTAGATAGATGACTCCCAAAAAGTAATTTATGAAAAATAATAGATAAATTCTAAACAAAATAATAGAATATATAAAAGAAAATAACAGAGAGAAAAATATTTTATATATACCATGTTTAAACATTAATAATTAGCTTTGTGTAAAAACTATAGTTTAAAATAAAAGATTTATGGGACCAATGAGAGATGAAACAGTCTTCCTTAAAAAATAAGACCACCCACAGCGTCATTGTCGTCATCTTTTGACTGGATGACATAACTAGAAAAAATCTATGATCAAGATCTTGATATAGTATTTTAATATTTCACAATTGTTTTTTGTTGTTTTCTTTTTTTTTTTTTTTGTTTTTTTTGGAAGGTTTGACAATCTGCTCTTAACGTTGAATTTAATACGAATTCTTTCCATGTGAAATCACACATTCCCTACAGGCAAAATCTTTCCTATTATTTTAAGAAATCAACCAAGGTATTTACAAAATATTTCCAAGATTGAAATAAGTCCGCAGATACAAAATTAAAATAGTGTTTTCTAGAATCAATCCTTAAGTCATGATGTCCTCAATTTTCTGTCAGCAATCTTGTGGGACGATGACATTGATTTTCTTTAAGTGGAATTCCTTTGCGTTTGGATTACGCGTAGAATATGGATGGTCCCCGAATCGGTAACATGCTGTCACGGATTTTTCACACGGTACTCAAAAATATATACACACACTTCAGTTCAATTCATGTCTAGCATTATTTTACTTACGAACTTACTTCTTTTCTTCTTTTTTATTTTTAGTAAGGATTTAAATAGACTAGGTTGCAAAGAAAAGGAATAAGAAGAATGTGTACAAGATTTTAGACATGATTGTGTGTTCTAATTGTTGTTGGAAATGTGAGAAAAATATTAGTTATACTCATTTCACTTCGTGTATTTTTATATAAAATTTTTTGTTGGCCTGATTTTGTTAATTCAATAGGGTTAAAAAACAGGTTTTGAAAGGCCATGTACCCTTATATCATGGAGGGAACTAAAAATTATGTATTAGAGCTCTGATCGGACGCTTGTACAAGTGGCAGGGAAACGGGCAGCAAGATCCACTCAACAGCAACTTCCAACAAAAATAAAATGAAGCAGATTGAAACAGGCTATCACCAAGAAACTTTTCTGAAATTTCCCACAAACTTATCTAGGGGACCGGACCCCTTTTCATAAATGTTCAGAAAGTTGTCACGGTGTCCCCCTAAATGGAGAGACATGCAGGAAGATTGGACCTTTGCTTTTCTACATTTCTTCTTCTTCTGAATCACTATCCAACCTTCCGTGTTTTCAAACTGAGTGCCTGAAGAGGAATTCGCAGTTGGGGCGCAAGGCTGGGATTTGTCTTCTGTTGTTGTCCCTGGAATGGAATCTACCTTGGGAGAGTCCGATTCTGATATTTCCTTCAAAGAGGAAGCTAGGATTGGTACAGTCTTGGTTGCTATGATGAGATCAACCAACAATTCATATGTAGAGTGTAATGAGCTAATGGGGTCCTTGTTTGACGCAGGGGAAATAGGGGCTTCAGAAGAAGAAATAAAATCCTCGCTGTCAGTGGCCCACTCTTCATTTGCAGCGAACACCATAGGATTTTTGTTGATGACATCTTTCCACCAGGACGAGTCTCTCTTTTTCCTGAGAGGGCTACAATTGTTTATTAAGTGTCCAGTGGCAAAACTTTTACGGCAGTGAAATGGTAAACCTTAATAGTCAATGGCTTGAGACTAGGTACGATCTCTAACCTTTAGGGTGATTTTTCAGCTAGAGTCTTGGAAATATCAAAGTTTACTAAAATTTCAGCAAAAGTAGTAAGGGAAAACTGGTCAGTATCTGGATGCATACACATAAAACTACCCAAAGATCTAGCAATAGCGCTTAGGCTGGATTCTATCCAAAACTGAAATGAAAGATTGGGTGGACAAACCTAGATGGATTTAATATGCATAGGTTCAGTGAGGGGATTGAAAGTGGGAGACCAAGATTTCACTAGCAAGAGGTGGTGATTCAAGCTTCAGGGTTGAACCTTAATCTCTTTCTTATCCTTGATATTATGAAAAATAATAATAAAGTAGCCTTTAACATAGGGGTAATTATCGAATTTACCTAAGAGAATGGGTTTGTATTGCTGCAAAATCCACCTGTTAAGCCACTGAAGCTTTGTCCAGTAATCCAAAAATCTACAAATTAAACCCCTCGTGGAAAAATATTCCTCCGATTTGAGGACTTCCCTGGTTTCTTCTTCATCAAAATTTACCACTAGGTCTTTAGAGGCCAGGATGAAAGGTTTAGGATCTGATCTAGGAACCGGATGGGAAACGGCGTCGACGAAAGAGGTGGATCTACATTCCATTGTGATCTCTGCCTCCATCGCCATAACATCCCAGCTGGACTGGGTGCGGCTGTCATGCTAATGTATTGGAGCTGATGGAAGAAAAGAAAAACTTGGTCGTGCTGGGGAAACTGCCCCAAACAGGTCTAGTGCTACGCGTCGGGTACCATTGAAGCTGCCGCAGGCTGGGAGATCCTTACCAGCGCTTTTTCACACAACCATAGTAGATCCAGACTGGTGGTTGTGCGCTAATAGCGGCATCTAAGGATTGAACGTGGATGTGGAGGGGGGAACTGCCCCAGGCAGATCCGACGCTGCAGGTGGAGCGTCGATGACGTCGCTGAGATCCGTTAGTTGGGCGCCTGATGTGTACTGAGCGTTGGGTTGAAGATAGGTCAAGGACAGAATAATCAACGGGCAGGCATCTCTATCTCCCTTTGTGCTTACGTTCGCCGACGCTGTCTGTGTCACCTTCGTAGGACTGTCGAGACCATCACTTTGGTTAGGGTTAGCAAAAACTGTAGCAGAAACTGTCGGGACCATCATGGTTAGGTCGAAAGTTATTATTTTTTGTTAGCCTGATTTTGAGATAGGTCGTTTTGTTACAATATTGCTTATTAGTCATTGTGGGTGATCATTTATTTGTATTGTCGATGTAGGCAGAGCTCCTATCAACGGAAGCAAAACTCTCATTCTCTATACACAATACTTTAATAAACAATAACAATGTTCAGATGGATAAGAGCATTGCTTCAAAATAATTAAGAATATTTTAATCTAGAAGTTCTACCCTATTATAGTTTTCTAACACACATCATTCTAAGAATTTTAGGATTCCAATCTTGGAGTTATTATAGGAAAAGAATTTTAAAAGGGACATCTAATAATGATATTTATTATGAATTTTATGGGGTTAATTTAAGTCAAAAATCTTAGACTTATAAATTAAGATTGTTTTGAAGGTGAAAGGAGATTTTGATATTTTTTATTATTAAAAATAAATTTTTAGAGTATAATTCTCAATGATAATAGATTGGAAAAAAATTTGCTCTATAATTTAAAAATAAAATTACATTGTACTTAACATTTCAGCCTCTATATGTAATTATTAAAAAGAAAATCTAACTCGTAAATGTATATTGATAAGCCTTCACTCCTTCCCTCTTAAACACCTCTAGAAAGAATAACATTTGAAAGGCATTGGAACAAGTTTTGTGAGTGTCTTTATATCAATAGTTCCCCTTCCCGGCTCCAGCCCTTCCCGCTCACCAAAAAAAGTTTACATATTATGTAAAATTTTGCACTTGGATGGACATTTTCAAGCCCTTGCTTGAAAATCATTATGGAAAGAGAAAAATCTTTTTCAAAAGAAACATTTTAATTATTAAATTATTACTTCGATCAAATGCCACATGTATTTTGAATATGGTCATTCGTTGAGGACTTAGACAGCACCATCATATCACAATATTTGTGGAGACAAAGAATTCAACTAACTTTATCCTATAAAAAAGATTTTAGATGGTTAAAAGGAGAAAAAAAAATAATAATCAAACTTGTAACTCTAAATTGATTATTAATGACAATTTTTTAAAATACTAAAAGAAGGGGAGAGAACAATTGAATTGATATTTTAAAAGGTTCATTGTTAACGTAAGTTTCTCAACCAAATAAGGTGATAACTCAAAAAATTTAATGAGATATAGCAACCACCCCTCATAAATACTTAAGAAATGAATATAATTTCAAAAATACTTAAGAAATAAATATCATCTTAAAATTATTATACAAATAAATATCATTTCTTGGTAGTGTTTTTATCTTAAATTATTATCCAAGATAGTCCATATATTTTTCTTTTACCTTTCTAATCTTTGATTTGTTATAGGAAAAGGACATTAAAAAGGACATTTAATAATGATATTTATTGTAAATTTCATGGAGGTAATTTAATATCTAAATCTTAGACTAGACCTATGAGTTAAGATTGTTTTGGAGGTGGAATGAAAATTTGATATTACCAAAAATAAATTTTCACAGTATGCTTCGCAATAATAATAGATTGGAGAAAAACTTTTTTTATATTTTTATAGAAACTATAAACTCTACTTAACATTTTAGCCTCCTAGCTTACTATAGGTGATCATAAAATGTAATTCTATGATTTTCTTCTATATTGATAATCCTTCAATCCTCCTTAAGCACTAGAAAGATTATTATTATTATTTTTTTTAAAGATTACATATTATGTAAAATTCTGCACTAAGATGGACATTTTCAAGCCCTTGCTTAGAGGATCATTATGGAAAGACAAAAATATCATCTAATAAAATCATATCAATTACACAAATTATTAATTTGATTAAATTTTACAAGGAATATGGTCATTTGTTAAAGACTTGTATGACACCATCATATCAAATTTTTTTAATTGGAGACTAAGAATTTAATTAAGTTTAACTTATAAGATGTATTTTAGATGATTAAAAGGAGAAAAAATTACTATAATCAACTTTGTAACACTAAAACAATTTTTTAAACTCTTAAAAGTAATTAGAGAGGATAATTCAATAGATATTTTAACTTTAAGTTGATTGTTAAAGTAATTTTAACATGCAAACAAAGTGATGGTTAAAAAATTCAATAAAGTTTAACAACCAATCTTTATAAATATTATAGAAATGAATACCATATCAATAATACTTTATAAATGAATATCAACTCAAAAATACTCTAAAAATTAAATTCATTCCTTAAGATGTCATAATATTCATTCTACCTAAACTTTTATCTTAAACGATTCTGAGACAACCCATATATTTTTATTTTACCATTCCAATATTTGAATTCTTCCATGGAAAGGATTTGAAAAGGGACATCTCTTAATAATATTTATTATGAATTTCTTGGGGCTAATGTAGTATCTAAAATTTAGACCTATGAGTTAACATTGTGTTGGATGTGGAAGGAAATTTTGATATTTCCTTTTACCAGAAATAATTTTTCATAGTATGCTTCTCAATAATAATAGATTGCAGAAAAACATGATGTATATTTTTATAGAAAATATGTACTCAACATAATAATAAATTGGAGAAAAACTTTGTTTATATTTTTAGATAAAATATAGGCTCTATTTGACATTTTAGCCTCATGCAGGTGATCATAAAAAAGTAAATTTAAGTTTTACATATATATTGATAAGACTTAACTCCTTCCCTTTTAAGCAACATAAATATTTTTTTAAAAAAAATTGCATATTATGTAAAATTTTCTACTAGGATGGATATTTCCAAGGCTTTGCTTTGAAGATCATTATGGAAATAGAAACATCTCATCTAAGAAGAACATGTTAACTATGAAATTATTAATTTGATTAAATTATAAAAATATCATGAATATGGGCATTTATTGATGAATTGTTTAGCACCATCATATCACAATATTTGTGGAGACCAAGAATTCAATTGAATGTATCTTATATGATTTATTTTATATGGTTAAAAGGAGAAAAAATATAATAATCAACCATGTCACTCTAAATTTATTACCGTTAATAATATTTTTAAATCTCACAAGTAATGAAAGAGAACAATACAATTGATATTTTGAAAAAAAAATCTATTATTAAAATAAGTTTCTCAACCAAATAATGTGATGGTTAAAAAAATTAAATAAGGTGTAGCAACAACCCCTTAGAAATACTATAGAAAGGAATATCGGCTCAAAAGTAATCTACAAACAAATATCATTTCTTGGGACATCATACTATTCCTTCTATCTAAAATACAAAACTTTCATCTTGAATGATTATGGAAGATAACCCATATATTTTTATTTTGAAAAGAAACCAATATATCTATTAATTAAATGGAACTATTGAACTCCTCTAGAATATTCGATTACCAATGTATAGGAAGTGATTATGCAAATTTTGCAAGGTTCTACTCATGACATGTAATACTACATAGGTTTTTATGTAAGTCCAATAGTTTATATAAAATATTGCTATAAAACCCTATTCATTGTTTATCCAAAATCTAATATTTTATTTCAGTTTAATTATAGCACAATAGCCTACTTATTGTTAACAAATAATGTCATGAAAGATAATAACAATGTTTGGATGGATAACTGCATAACCTAAAAATAGCTCAAAATATTTTTATTGATGAACATTTTCCCCTTATAGTTATCTAACACGCATCATCCTAAGAATTTTACCATTCCTATCTAAGAGTTGTTACAGGAAAAGCATTTTAAAAAGTACATCTAATAACTATGTTTATTGTAAATCTTAAGGGGCTAATTTACTACCTTAACACCAAACCTATGAGTTAAGGTTATTTTGGAGGTGGAAGAAGATTATAATATTTATTCCTAAGAAAATAATTTTTCATAGTATGCATCTCAATGAAAAAATTGGTCTATATTTTTAGAGAAAATATACAATATACTTATCATTTTAGCTCCTAGATATGATCATTAAAAAAAAAAATTAAGTTGTACATCTATATGGATAAGCCTTCACTTCTTCCCTTTTATACACTGAAAAGAATAAATTTTGAAGAGAATTGGGAAAATGTTTTTTGAGAGTGTTTTTTAATCAATAAATCCTAAAAAAAATTAAATATTGTGTAGAATTTTGCACTAGGATGGACATTTCCAAGCCTTCCAAGCCTTCCAAGCTCTCAAAAAATATATCAATCTATGAGATTAGTATTTTGATCAAATCCCACATGTATCATGAATGCATCCATATGTTTAGGAATTATATGTCACCATCATATCATAATAGTTGTGGAGACCAAAAATTCAACCATGTTTATCCTATAAGATGGATTCATGATGATTAAAAGGAGAAAAAAATAGAATAATCAACCTTGTAACTCTAAATCCATTAACATTAGCAATTTATTTTTAATCTCAAAGGTAATGACGGAGAACAATTTAATTTATATTTTAAACCAAGATACATTTATAAAATAAGTTTCTCAACCAAATAATGTGATGGTTAAAAATTGTCTTTGTTTAACTGTTCAAAAAAGTTATTACTCAAGATTGGTAGACGTACTATATTAAAATAGATGTTATGAACACCAACCTCTAAAAACTAAGAAAGATATTAAAATTTTCAATCCTATTAATTATAAATTCTACAAGGCCCTTACCTATTCTTATAAATGTAAGATCTGAAGTCATACTAGAAGTAGTGAAATTCAAATCCAAGGGAAAAACATGAGGTGTAGCAACCACCCCTCAGAAATACCCTAGAAAGGAATATCGTCTTGGAAAACTCTAGAAATGAATATTATTTATTGAAACATCTCTATATTCATTCTACTTAAAATAAAAATATTTTATCTTAAATGATTCTCCAAGACAAAAAATATATTTAAAATTCTCGAAGAAATAAATATCTCCATGGAATAAATGCAACCTTTCAACTCTTCTAAAATATTAAATTACCCTTTTATCAATATTTGGGAAATGATGATGCTATTTTTATAGGGGTCTACTAATATGGAATACTACACAATGCTTATGTAAGTCCTATAGTTTGTAGAAAATATTGGTGTAATACCCTACTTAGTGTTAATCTAAAATCTAATGTTTTATTTTATTTTAATTTCATTAACCCATATACACAGTTATAATTACAAAAAAATTAAATATATACACATGGAATAAATGTGGATAATTAAGATAAGAGACTAAAACCATATTTAATCCTTTCAATCCATGGATAGATCTGTTGAACACCCATTGATCCATGATGACTTATCAATCTTTTATTTGATGGTGATCAAGTAATAAACTAGAATACTATCACAATAATAAAATTACTAATAGGCAAATATTATAAATAATAACTAGTATTGATTCATATTGAATAATTCAAATAATTACAAATCATGCATAAATAAGCCTCAATTGAGAATTCGAGTTGACATGCAAAAATTTGGAACTTTAAAAATAAATTAAACTTGACATGTTATTTTTAGCAACAACAATATTTAGTATGTTTTGAATGAAAGTGTGAACCATTCTAAAAATCTCTAAAAGTAAACTAAGCACTAAAATTAACTTATTAGATGAATTTCAATTAAAGTTCATGTCTAGTTACAAAAATAGATAATTTAAAAAAAAAAAAAAATTAACCAAAATTAAAGTTAAACTATAATTTTGGACCCTTGAATGGTCATGTTTAACCTCTAAGCATATCAAAAACATACCATAACTAGAAGGGAAGGTTACAACTACATTTAAATTCTTTAGCCAGTCTTTTTAGCATGAAAATGGTTTGAAATGGCGCTACGTGTCAAAATTTATTGCCTTTGAAAGTTCGGTCTTCTTTTCTACATCCTTCTCCTTTGGTTGAGACCAACTTAGCTCCTTTGAGTTTAATTAATTATATTGTTTCCATTTATTCTAATCAATCTTATTTATCTCTCATTCTATAATCCAAGTGTCATCTTCCTTATTTAATCATTCCCACTATGCCAAATACCTTTCATAAATTTCTTGTCTTATATTTACTATCTTATTACCTATAACCCACACTATCTTTCACTTCTTCTTCTTTGGCACTTGTTGCTTTAAATCTACTTATTCATCTTCTTCACCTTCACCATCTTCTCCGTGGAAATCATATAAATATAAAACATTAAATACTGGAGAGATATAAAAAATTTATGGTAAGGTCACCTCATAAAAATTGTCATTGATTTTATTCATAATTTTACATGATCAATTTTTCTTGTACTCAACTTTTATATGTGCCTTTTAGAAAACTCTCCTTCCTTAACTAAACCATCACTAAATCTCCTTATTCAAATATTTTTGACCTTTTTCTAACATTTGCTATATTTTTATACTTATCATTACTTTCTTCCAAATTTATTCTTACATCTTCTCAAAACTATCGTATATGTTCTAAAAAAACTTCTACATCATCACTAACTCATTATGTAATTGGTAACTATACCAAATCTAAAACAATCATAGGATTTATCTCATAAATAATATGAAATCTATATGTAATTGTTTATCTATTCTCAAAACCATTATACGTAAACTTATATTGTGTTAAAGAAAAGTCCCATTGCTTGGGATTCTCTCCAATTTGCATGTCAAAATTTTTTCCAAGATCATGTTTAAAACTTATATCTATACATTTATTTGGGGGTGGTATGCACTACTAAATTGTACCTTTGTCCCCATATTCTTTCATAAAGTCCTCCAAACATAACTTCAATTTTTTGAGTCCCTATTTGATGTAATGGATTTTTGGACACCATGTAATCTCAGGGTAAGTACTCAAAGCTATAGGACAAATAGTGGCTTACCCATAGACATGATTTTCCTAAAATTTAAGAAATACAAATTTCTATAAATAAATTGAGATATATACACTCCAAATTTGAAGATGGTGTAAGAACATGAAATGTATAATTTACAGTCTAGTTTTCAAAACATTAATTATTTTTTAAAATGGTGAAGTATAGCTAGTAAAAACATCTAAAATATTAGGAGGAACTCCTCTTTTTATTTAATAAAATATAGTAGATAGATGGTCGTGCGTTACACTATTTTTTTAGTAGCATTTATATATTTTTTGAAACACTTTGGGGAAAATTTAGTTAATATCTTCTAGCTTGTGATATATATTTTTTCTATTTTTTCATTGAATAATTTTTTTCAAAAAAATTTCAAGTAATAGATCCTGAAAACTAACCAAAAAATGGATAGAGTTCCATGCGACATGCTTAACTACCTAGAAAAAATAAAAACATTTTTTTTTTAAATGTGTGTATAATTACACCTAGTTTGTGACCATATAACTTTTTTTTTTCAATTCGATCAACAAAATACAATTTACATGAACATGTATAGACATGTATGTTTGTGGCATGTAGTGGCCTAGAAAAGGTATATCTAGAAATCAACATAGCTTAAAACTTTAAAATAGTCCAAAAATTATAAAAAACATATTCTTTGAAAGACAAAAGCATTGTCATCACAATGGTATTAGGTTTTTTAATTTTAACATTTAAATTCGTAGTGTATTTGGTGATCCAAGTTGAATTCTGTTGTTTTTATCATTACTCTGAGACTTGGTTGTACATTGATAGGTCCAAGCCTTTGGTTCAAGAATTGAAACCTTTCTTGAGCAAAAAGGAATGTGATTTCAATTTAAATTTAAGTAACATGATTGTATTAACATATAATATGATTTCATTAATAGATAATGTGATCACATTATTAGATAACATAATCACGGTATTAGATAATGCGATTTTAGTATTTAATAACATGATTGTGTTATATAGAAGAAATAATTTGACCATTTTAATTTTGTTTTGCACATTAAAGTAGTGAACATGTAGACAAAGAGCATCATCATTAATAATAACATGTTCACATTAATATTAAATAAATAATGTTATCACATTTTTATTATTTTTTACATAAAAGCATGTGGACATGGACATGAAGCAAACTCTAGCCTGAAGCTTATATTTACTACTCTAAATGTTAAGTATAACTTAAAAATTATATTGTTATACTTATTTCCTTATAATTTAAATTTATTTTAGTAACTATGAATAATTAAGATCAATCTACATCTGATAGATTTAGTTTCATAGCTACACACCTTATGATGTGGAAGACTATTTTCAAAAATCTAATATAGTAAACATTTAGGCATTTTCAGGTCTATGTATTAAACCGAGGGATTTTAGTAAATAAATTTTTAAATTGGTATCCATTTTTGGTAAATATGTAGTCATTTTAAAGTTTTTTGCACCTTTTAGATTAATTCTCAACACTTGTATGAGTCATAGGTTTGTCAGAATTGAATTTTGTAAATTAATCACATTAAACTTGATCAATAGTGGTGTTATTGAGGTAGTTTAGGTCATATTGACGACTTGCACACATCAAATGACCACTTTATGTTAATTTTACTTGTTCATCATCCTTCCCTCATACTTGATCACTTCATACTCATCTCTAATTACCCCTAGTCAGTCTGTCATCATTCTTCATTATCCCTATTCGCTCCCTCATTGACCCTCACTATCCCTAGTCATCTCTAATCCCTCTCTTATCATCCATAATCACTCAACCATTGATATTCACTATCCCTCATCATCTCTAATCACTTTTTCCTCATCACACATCATCAATAATTAGTTTTTCATCTCTATTAACTCCCTCCTCATCCCTAATCACTCCCTCATTGACTTTTATTATCTCTCATAATCTCTAATCACTCAGGCTTATCATCACTAATCACTCCTTCATTGAATATCACCATCATTCATCATCCCTAGTAACTCCCTCCTCATCCCTCATAAACCCTAATCAATATTTATTCATCCCTCATCATCACTAATGACTCCCTCATTGACCCGTACCATTCTTCACCATCCCTCATCACTCAATCATTGACCTTGACCATCCCTCATCATCCCTAATCACTCCCCAATCATCTAACATAAATATGTACTCTAAATATGTTTGTTATACCAATCATATGTTATTCAATCCATTATAATAGAATTTAACTCTTTTCTAGGACTTGTTGTATTGGCAATACACATTTGTGATAGTTAATTTTATTATAGAATGAATTGGATGATCTTCTAAATTTATAGTTATCTAACATAAGTACTAACAAAGAATATAATTTGAATTTAAGTTCATGGAATTATCTTTGTTATGCAGATGACTAGATGAAACTTTATTCGATTATACCTTTGGTAGCTTAGTTCAAAAGATGAAAATTAAACATAAATATCTTGTATAATTTTTAATTTTTAGAATATTTGAATCATATGCAAACTTATTTATTGTTTCTCATTCCTGTATGACTTGAATCTTGTTCAGGTTCACACATGCACTCCTTGTGTGTGTAATTTATCCAAAATATTTTATTTCTTGCCTATAAAATGAACATTTATTCATGTTATCACAAAAATATATTTCTTAAAAATGTGAAACACTAGTTCATCATGGTGTAGATGTTGATCCCATCTTTACTATAGACCAAGATGTCATCAAGGTAGATTAAAAAAATTACATAGGTA
>JARHVA010006086.1:617500-690000 GCA_037957365.1 Torreya grandis
TGAAACCAAAATTTATAAAGACAATAAATTATCAATAGGCAAAGCTTATGAAAATAATAAGTTTTATTGATTCATATTGAATGAATTGAAATAAATATAACCTAAACCATGATTAAATAATTCTCAACTCAGAATTTAGAGTTAACATGCAAAAATTTGAAAAAATTAAAATCTAAAAAAATGTCTATTTTTAGCATTTGATATTTATAGTAACTTTCGCATGCAAGTGCCCAAAACTCTAAAAATCTCCCAAAATATCCTAAATTATAAACTTATCCTATCAAATGAAACTCAATTGAGGTTGACATTCAGACGTAAAAAAATATAATTTAAAAAAATAGGAAATTTTCAAAAAAAATATTAAATGGTATTTTTTAACCCTTAGATGATCATGTTTGGCCTCTAAGAAATATATAAATCAAGTATAAGTGGATAGGGAGGCTTAAAAAGCATAAAAAAAAATTATATGGTCATTTTGGTGTGTGGAAGAGCATAAACAGAGATACAGTTCAAATTTTATGGCCTCTAGAAGATTGGCCTATTTTTTCTACATCATTCTCCTTTGCTTGAAAACAACTCAGCTCTTGAGATTTTTCCTGATTATACTTCTATAACTTTTCTTTATCATTATTCTTTAGCTCCCATTCTATAATCCAAGTATTATATTCTTCTTGTGATCCTTCCCACTGCACCAAATGCTTGTTATAATTCCCTTGCCTTGTGCTCACTGTCTTCATATCCAAAACTTGCACTATTTTTTCCTTCTTTTTCTTTAAAACCTATTGCTACTAATTTACTTATTCATATTCATCACCTTAAAATTATTTTCCATTGAATTAATATAAACTTAAAACATTAAATATTGGAGTTATACAAAAATTCTATGGTAAACTCACCTCATAATCATTATCATTGATTTTATTCACAATTTTGCTTGATCCAATTATCTTGTAATTCAACTAGTTTTACACCCCTTTTGGAAATATATACATCCTCAAGTAAACCATTACCAACTCTACTTTTTCAAACACCTTTCATCTTCTTCTAACATTTGTTGTTGATTTATATTTCTCATTACTTTCTTGCAACTATTTTTTTACTCCTTGTAACTACTGCATATATTCTACAAACACTTCTACATCATCACTAACTCAATCTATAATTGGTAATTATACCAAATATAAAATACCAATAAGATTTCTTCCATCAATAATTTGAAATGGTGACATTCTTAGTTATGTATCTACTGAACGTTATATGAAAACTCATCTTGTGGGAAAGCCAAGTCCCGTTACTTGGGCTTCTCTCCCATTATGCATCTCAAAAAATTTATCAAACTCCTATTCACAACTTCTATCTATCCATATATTTTTGGGTGCTATGCAATACTTAATTATAACTTAGTACCTATCTTCTTCCTCAAATGCCTCCAAAAATCACTTAGAAATTTTGTGTCCTTACCTAAAGTAATAGTTTTTGGAACACCATGTAATCTCATAATATCTTTAAAAAACAATTCTTCAACTATAGTGGCATAATTAGTTTTTATACATGCAATGAAAAGAACCATTTTAAAAAATCTATCTACAATAACAAAAATTAAATCATTACCTCTCTATGTGTTTGATAATCCTAACACAAAATTTATACTCAAATCTATCCATGGTCCTCTTGGAACTAGTAATCACATGTATAATCTAGTATTTTATGCATGTATTTTAACCACCTAACATATTCTACACTTTCAAACATACCTTGTCACATCTCTCTTCATCTTTGGCCAGAAATACTTTTCCTCCACCAAAGCTATTGTCTTCATCTTACCAAAATGTCCAACCAAAACACCACTATGTAATTCTCTTATTATATTGTCTCATAGAGACCCAACTAGAATGCATATAAGTTTCTCTTTGAAGATATAACTTTATTATATAAGATACTCATCATGAATAGCTTCTGACCCACCTATTAATATATTCCTACACTACTCAACTACCTTGACAAAATATGGATTAATTAAATAATTATTTGATAGCTTCAAATCCAACTACTTCACTCACTATAGTGGTTAATAATGCTACCCTCCTAATCAATGCATCAGCTAACTGATTCTATTTTCTTTATTGATACTTCAACACAAAAGTATACCCCCACAATAAATAAACCCACTTTGCATGGTTTCTATTCAACTTCTTTTGTGTATTCACATACTTCAAAGCCTCATGATCAGTAAATAGGATAAACTTCCTAGGCATCAAATAATTCTTTCAATGTCTTAATGCTTGTACAATTGCATAAAGTTCAACATCATAAGTATAATATGTTTTATTACCTCATTCCACTTTTCACTAAAGTATGCTATTGGCTTTCCTCCTTGACTCAGATAACATGAATTCTCACAAATGAAGCATCAAAATCAACTTCAAACACTTTTTTAAAAATCTAGTAATGCTAAAAATCATCTTTCTATAATCTTCTTCTTCAAAAATTCAAAGCATTATATGGATACTCTAGTCCATGCAAATTCCTTCACTCTTATGGAGTCTATTATTGATGCCATAATAGTACTAAAATTTTTAATAAACTTTTTGTAAAAATTTGCTAAACCATTGAAACTTCTTACCTCTATAATGCTTTTTGGAATATGGAACTCAATAATTGATTTTGTCTTTTCTTCATTCATTCTCACACCATATTCTAAAACTATAAATCCAAAAACTAAAAAACTATTCTAGATAAACCTACAATTCTTTAAATTTACATACAACTTCTCCTTTTGTAATAAATCAAGTACCATTCTCAAATTTTGTAAGTGTTTTTTAGTCTTACTGAATATCAAAATATCATCAAAATAAACAACTAAAAACTTACCAATTATTCTCATAAGACTGTATTCATCACCCTCATAAATGTGTTAGGTACATTAAATCATCTGAATGGCATCACCATCTAGTCATATAAGCCATCCCTAGTCTTAAAAGTAGTTTTTCACTCATATCCTTCATGAATTCGAATATGATAATAGCCACTCCTTAGATCACTCTTGGTAAAATATTTTGCTCCTGTAAGCACATTGATCATATCATCTAAATGAGGTATAAGAAACCTATACTTGATTATAATTTTATTAATTATTCTATTATTCACCCACATTCTCCATCATCTATCTTTCCTTAGAGTTAGTAACGCTGGTGTTTCACATGGGCTCATACTCTCGCTTATCACCTTCTTTCTTAGTAATTTAATAACTTGTTTATTTAATTCTGCATGTTATATTGGACTCATCCTATAGGCTACTTGATTGGGTATAACTGATCATAAAATAAAATCAATGTGATGTTGAATATCTCTCTTCGGTGGTAAACCATCCAGTAACTCATCAAACATAACATCTACATATTATTTCAATAGTACTGCTTTTTATGTTGGTATTTGGAACATTTTTGTGTCTTCATTCTTTGCTACTAATACACAAAAACAACCTACTACATTCATATCTTGGATAAATTCTTTAACAGAGAGCATCATTTATATCTTCTCTTCCTTTTTAAGAGGTAACAAAACTACCTTTGTACCAACTTTCCAAAAAGTGTACGTGTTCTTTTCTCCATCATGAATTACTTTCTTATCAAATTTCCATGGTCTCCCCTATAACAAATCGTATTCATCCATTAGAATAACATCACATTATATTTCATCATTATAAGGTTTTCTTATAGAAAACTTGATTAAGCACATTTTATCTACTGTAACCTCATTTCATTTCTTAAACCATGAAATCCAATAAGGATTATATTCTTTTTAGATTATAAATTTAGTTTGCCTATCATTTTTTTAGAAACCATATTTTTAAAACTACCACTATCTATAATTACTTTGCATACCTTTCCACCTAAACTACATCTTGTCTGAAAAATATTTGATGGAAAAAATGCATCACCACCTTATTTATTTTGTACTTGTTCCTTAGATTGATCATTATTCTTCTCATCATGATATTCTCTCCAACATCTACTGGTGAAACTTCAATATTTTGCTCTTCTATCTCAGCCTCAACTAGATTTACACTTGGGTGATATTCTTGCCTCCTTTCTTGATCTTGATAGTGCAAACACTCAAATTATCTATGACCTTATTATACACATCTATAACAAATATGAGATCTGCATTGATTTTAAAATCATCATCTAACATCTCCATATTGTCATCTTACCTTTCTACACCATGTGATAATTCACCTTATCACATGGTATTGAAACCCTTATATATTGTCATCTTGCCTTTCTACACCATGTGATAATTCACATCTATTATTATTAGTCCCACCTCTAGTGGTATTAAACTCACATCAACCCCTCATTTTATGGGATATGCCTCTTCTAGGACCAAGTGACATTCTTTTGATATTCTCTCTATTTTTTCTTCTTTTACCATCAAAGCTAATTGATAAGCCTCCTCCATGCAAAGTATTATATGCATGCGTAATTAATTTTAAATAGAAAATTTGAAACCATTTGCATACCTTGCATCCATATAATATTTTTTTTCATCATTCTCCACTCGTATGGAAAGCTTATAAAATTGATCTATATACTCTTGTATGTTGTGATCTTTTTGTCTCAAATTCTGAAATCTTATGTATAGGGTTTGTGCATAATCCACAGGAAGAAATTTATCTCTCAGTTCTTTCTCTAGCTTTTTCTATAAATTAATCTTCCATTTACTTTTTCTCTATCTCTCTTTCTATAGGTTATCCCACCAAATAAATGCATTGCCTTTCAAATTCGTGCATGCAAACTTTACTTTGCTATCATCTCTCAGAGTCTTCTACTAAAAATATTTATCCATTCTATTCATCCAATCTATCAACTCCTCTAGTTTTAAAATACCTCCATAATATAAAATATAAACCATGTTTCCTTCATTTCTTCCTTCTAAAACCCAAACCATCCTCTCTTCCATCGATAGTGGTCACTCTTGCTATGCTTTTTCTTGGTGAACTTCTTTGTCATGATCTATGTCCTCCTCATCACCACCTTGTCCTCTTCTCTAGTTATTGATCATCTTAGTTAATTATTCCTCTTACCTCTATAGCTCTTGTATAGTTTAGTTCATTTGTCTAATACCTCCTCATCCTCTCACCATGTTTTACTCCTCCAAAATTTGAACTTGCTCTGATACAAGATAATGAAACAAAAAATTATCAAGATAATAAATTATTAATAGGTAAAGCTTCAAAAAATAATTTGTATTGATTTATATTGAATGACTTGAAATAATTACAACTTAATCCATGCTTATATAATCATCAACTCATAATTTAGAGTTGACACACAGAAATTTGAAGAAACTAAAATCTAAAAAAAATCTATTTTTATCAGTTGTTATTTATAGTAAGTTTCACATGCAAGTGCCAATAGATCTAAAAATCACATAAAATATTCTAAATGCTAAAATTAGACTATAAGATAAAATTAAACTAAAGTTGATGTTGGGACCTAAAACTATACAATTTTAAAAAATAAGAAATTTAAAAAAAAAACATTAAATGGTAATTTTAGACCCAAAGATGATCATGCTTAGCCTCTAAAAAATATTAAAATAAAATATAAGTAGATAGAGTGGCTTAGGATAGAGTTAAACTTTTCAAAATGATCATTTTGACATGTGAAAGAGCTCAAAGAGAGCTATAGGTCAAAAGTTATGTCCTCCAAAAGATTGGCTTATTTTTTCTACATCGTCACTTGATAACATCTTGGAAGAACTAATTTTATTATTTTTGAATTACAAAGTCACCTTTATTCCTCAGTAAATCATAAAATCTTATGGCATTGTAGAACATCTTTATGAGTTTTTCCATGCAAATATTCATTATCATCTAATCTGATGGAGTGTCAACAGTCTGTTAAATGCATAGACATTGGAATGCAATGAAATAAAGTGTGTAAAGCTATATGTAATACTTCAAGTATTGATATTATCTATCTGCAAAACCTCTACTAAATTCATACATTCTGGACACTTATCAAAGAAAATAAATTTTGTTTGTTGTCAATTGGGTGAGAGGGAACAATTCATAAAATTGTAGCCTTAATTTCATTCACTCCATGATCCTAATCTCAGGATCATCCACCTAGCTCATATCTCCTTTAAACATTAGATAGCATCAAAAATTTATATTCAAGGATTTCATCTTTGTATTCATGCTTAGCTCACCTTCTAAATCATCATTTGTTCCTATAGACCAGAAATCATCTCATTTGCATTGGATTTGTCTCTTGGCGACTCGATGTTCTAGACATATTTTGTAGTGCAACATACATGTTTTCCTAAGAATTGGATTCATTCCTTGTAGTGGCTTAGTCAATATATGGATCTCCACAAGTGATATTTCTTCCACATTGTCCTCAAAATAGTCAATGGTGGCATATCTAAGACCCAAAAAACCAACACATCTTGCCATTTTGTTCTCAAGAAAATGGGTTTTTGTTTAGGATATAGTTTTAGTATTATTTTAATATAGTTTGGTTTGATATTTGGGTATATTTATTTAGTATTTTTATGATTTTCTATGTCATAAAATTAAAAATGTAATGTTGTGTCAGTTAGTCCATATAGACTTGTCAACAATTAAAATGCCTTCTAAAAATGTCATTGAATATAATTTTTTAGTATTGTCAAAATTATTTTTAAATATTATAGTGTAGGGTATTGATTATTAGGTGATATGATCCCCAAATACAGTTTGTTAATAATAGCATTGTCAAAGATTGAGCTTTGTATGTTGGTTGAGAGTCAACAAATATTATCAGAGATTGTCTTGATAGTTGTCAATTTTGGTGTTGTCTCAAAAGATTTGAGAGTTATGACCCAAATTAATATTATATGTGTCATCAAAAGTTCTAATGAAACAAAAACAAAGTATGTTGTCAAATTTAATAATACAATCATTAAAATCAAAACCTTTATTGTAACAGATGCAATATCACTTGTACACACTGTCCAAGTTATGGTGGGGCTCTTTTTATAAAAAATGACATGTAAAAGTTGAGTCTCAAATCCATATTATATAAATAATTAAATAAGGTTGGAGGTTAGAGGAAACAAAGGTAGGAGGATTTCTACCCCTCCCATAAGTCACCAATGATGAGGCCGCATATATGCTTTGGCAGTGCATTTTATTTTAGTTCTGTGTTTGATTTCAATTATGTGTCAATAAGAATAAATGATTTATTTTTGTTCATATTTATAAATGACAGTGAAGAGAGATGATAAAAGTATTACACATCATGATGCGGTTAGTGGTAAGCCACTTGTAAAAACTTTATTTTATGGTTGATAAACCATTTGAAAACCATCCCATTTTGGTTGTTGGTAAACCATATGCAAAACCATCACTAAAAATTGTGATTGTTCTGAGAAAATCACCAAATCATGAGTATTTTTTGCATGTTTATATTAAAGGAGTGTATACTGAGAATTAATTATGTTCACAAGGGGGTGAATATTAGAGATGTATGTGTTCACATTAGTAATAGTTTTTAGTTAAACATAAATGTTGTTATTTTAATAATATTACTATATAATTTATCATTTAGTCAGTGAGATATTTTAGGGATTGGTGAAGTCTTATTTGTAAGATATACATGTCCTATATAAGTCTGCATTTTAAATGTAATATCAAGAGAGTGTGTAGTATAATATTATTGATTTTTATTGTCACATGTGTTTGGATCTCTCTTAAAACTCTAAGTATTTATATTATTTTTGAAATAGATCTATTATCGTATCCATCTCCCTCATGTCTCTAATGCCATCCATAATGTTCTTTTTCTCCTTCTTCACTCTTTGTTGCTCCAGCTCTCTTTTCTCATCACTTTCAACACCACTTTTCCATGCTCTTTCGGTTGAAAAACTTTATGTCAACTCTTCCACTCTTCACTCGAATCTATTCTTGTTCATCTAAGCATAGCCTCCACCTCTTGCCATATTTCTTCTCAAAAACTTATTATTTTAAATGTAGGGACAATTCAAACACAATCTTACCCTGAATTCTCTTCGAAGTATGAACCTTTTAAAATACTAGAGGGCTAAGAGTGATGTAATTTCAAAACACAAACAAAAAATATAGAGAATAAAATTAAGTAACAAAAAAGACATTTAATTCTTCATTATTTTTCTAATATTTTAAAATAATACAATCTTTTAATAATGCACAACTAAAAGATAAAATTGTCTTGTATAACTAAAATTTTATTAAAAAAAATTAATTAAATTAATTTTATAATCTTTTATTATGAAAAAAAAACTAAACTTAAATTTAACTGAACATTTTATTTTTTTAAATTTAAATTTTTTATTTTTTATTTAGTAACCTATGATTTGTTATAACTTATTATTTTTAGTAACCCATTATTTTTTAGTAACCTACTATTGTTCCTTAACCATGTATATTTTTAATAACCTGCTATTTTATTGGCCTGTTTTTTATTAATAAACTTTACATACTAACTCAGATGGGAGTACATATCTCTACAATCAATTGTTCGAATAGACTTGGTCAAATAGACATGGTCAAGTCTAGCTTGATATCATTTTCGGGGTAAGAGCCACTCTTCTGATTTCTTGCAAATGTTTTCAGCTTCTTTTTATCGATGATATGAAGCAGATTGCTCTCAATCATATCCTGTGGCTTTCTTTTTGCTTCCCAAAATGGTGCCTTTCCCCTTTCTTCACTTAGTCTTTGAATCAATTGTAGTTCAGAAGGGGCCTTCGACATTAGTGGCTGCTCCATCTCAGTGTGTTGACATTGTGTATTGGATAGAAATAACCTAACAACATGGTTAAGCTCACTGACCTGTCAAATGAAAACAATAAATTGGAGCACCATTAGTAGAATCGTATTGTTTTCATATACCACTCGAATAGCCCAAGACTTTAATTTATAATCACGTTATATAACTAATTTGATAATAGGTAATAACTTCCTTGTCATTTCCATCGTTGCTATATACGAGTGGAATATATGTATAGCAGATTTTGAGCCTTACCTTCAAAATTAATGGCAAGTATGGACTGTTTGAAGTCAAAAAGTTATTTGGAGAAGAGTCCCCTGCATCTATATGATCTGAAAACGTGAAATATTTATCTTATTTTTGTGCATAATGCTTAAGTAAATGAATATCAATATGTATGAAGTATGAAGTTTTCACCATAAAAGTATTCTCGGCAGCTTCTGCTAATACATGACCCTAGTGAGGATTTTTTTTCGTGACCGGTGGAAGTTGTTTCACCGGCCGTGAGAAACAATTCGGTCTCTTCAGTCAATAGCCTGTAATTTAGAATGTATACAATAAGAGTTCATAATGTTAAAAGCTAATGCTCCAAAAAAAAATTAGAATATACTATTGGGATTCAGAATCTGCAGATTCATTATATAGAAAAATGCAGTCAATTAGTGAAAATTATAGCATTATCGACCCTTAAAAACATAAATCTAATAAATTTCACCTTTTCTGTGAAAGTTGAGAATCAACATTTTCTTGCGAATACTGCTCGGGGGAGAACAGATTCTTCTGTTGTTGAAGGCATTTGGGGTTCGAAGTAGCTGTAAATTAAGACCCAGAAAATATTTTAGCAAATCTAGACTGACTGATTAAAATTGTTATTCCATGGAACACTACATTTTAGCAGAGATTAATTTACCACGGCTTTCCTTATCGTCGGTATACCTGTACATCTGGTTCAAATTGAACAAAACCCAATTAGACTGCGGGTTTCTATAATTCATAAAATGGCACCTCCTGCCTCTACAGTTTGAACTCAAAATAAAAGGACAAGAAACAGAAAAGAAAATGTTGTACAAATACAAATTAATAACCTGAAGATGGCTTTTAACATGGGATATTGTAATTCCGTTCACATTCATTAGGTCAAGGACCAGCTTTGGAGTAGCATCTACAAAATATTGAATCGTGAATCAGAAAAATCGCATAAGCAAAATCTACAATAAATCAATAAATATCAGAAGACTTACTATGTCGGCCCCCAAGCTTTTGTACTGCATTCACAAAACAGTGATGAAGGTAAGGAGACCAGCGAAGGCGAGGAATCTTAGAACGTATGCATTTTCTTACCATCTCTCCTCTTTCACAGCTGCCCATTTTTATTTTCCTCTATTGATCTTGTTGTGCATCTCCTTCACCCTAAAACTTAAATTTTCAGTCTTTACAACGCATCCAAATACCAGCTCTGAAATTTCAATCCTCAATTTTCGTACCAAGAAGATTATGGAATGAATGAAGAATTAAGAGGGAGGGAATTTATAATCTTAAAGATCTAAATGAGAATAGAGAAAGCCTGCACAGTTCAAATGACATTTTAATCTGCAACGGCGGACCGTGTTTTCTGTTTGAGGATCCAACTGAATCCCTAAATTTGTAGCTTCATATCGTCTTCCTTAGGTAACCAAATTCAACCTTACTTTTGACCTTCGTATCCATCCATGTCAGGTGCTTCAGATGGAGGCATTATTCCTAATATATTTTCGGGACTCAAAAGTCCAATCTTGTTCAGGCGAAGGGGCAATGCAGTCCAAACATCGAATCTAGAATTACATTTTTAATTTGATGTAGTAGTCAGTTAACTGTACACAATATTCCCCAAGTGAAACCCCATTTAAAATTCAATTCATTATTTTTTAAAAGAAATTAGCTTTGGGGATTGCAACCCCTGCTTAGTTTATCATCAATTAGCGTTTTCTCTCTAAGATTTTTTGGGATCTGGGTATTTTCTACAATTGAGAAATATATACTGCGATACTCATGTCATTAAATATCTTATAGTGGTTGGGATAAGGATGTAAGTATCTAGAGGGCATAAAGCACGGGAAATGATAGGTCTAGCAAAGATGGAGTAAGTGGTAGTAGGTAGGTTAAGGACGCCAATACTTCATATTTAAAATGTAATTTAAGATAATTGTAATGTTAACCGTTTTTTTTTTCAATTTTAGGCTTGACAATCTACTCCTAACGTTGAAATTAATACGAATTCTTTCCATATGAAATCACACATCCCCTAAAGGCAAAATCTTTCCATTTTTTTTCAAGAAATCGAGCAAGGTATTCACAAAATATTTCCAAGATCGAAATAAGTCAGCAGATACAAAATAAAAATAGAGTATTTTCAAGAGTCAATCCTTAAGTCATGATATCCTTAATTTCCGGTCAGCAATCTTGTGGGAAGATGACATTGATTTTCTTTGACTGGAATTCCTTTGCTTTTGGATTACGCGTAGAACATGGATGGTCCGCGAATCAGTAACATGCTGTCACAGTTTTTTCACACGGTACACACACACACACATATATATATATAAACACTGTCTTCAGTTCAATTTATGTCTAGTATTGTTTTATTTACTAATTTACTTTTGTTCTTTTTAGTAAGGATTTAAAATATGGTGGATTGAACCAACAGAAAAAGAGGATAAATAAAGCAAATGAACAGATAGATACAACAAAACAAATACTGAATAGTTTAACTTGCATTAAACTTTACCAAATGTGTTACAAACTTTTAAATCTCTATGCTAGTTAATTTGCGTTGTTCTCCTTTTCAATCATTTTCCGCATACAAAATAGCAGAGATTGGCTGCTTGTATGTTGCCTTTTATACACATATTAAAAACAGAATATATGATATATTGATTTTTAGAAAACAGAGCAATTGGTAGCGTAGTCAGGAAGATTCGAGATGCAACTAGAAAGAGAGAGAGAAACATATAATGAGTTAGGTGATCATAGGAAGGTGACGTGAGAATAACAGCAAGGAAAAAAAATATTTTAATGCAAATCGTAGAGGATAGGCTGAGTTGGAAGTGGCGTGGCAGTGAAAATTAAATGTAGTTGAGATGTAAGTCCACATCCGCCAACACTCCCACTTAATCTTCACTGCTATGTATATTAGTTAACCTTATGCTTTCTTTGAGATGCTCAAACATGTTTTTTGCAAGCGGCATCCCAAATATGTCTGCAAGTTGTTTTTCAGACCTTGAAAACTCAAGATGTATATCACCTTTGTTCACCAAATCACAAATGAAATGATATCTAGTATTAATATGTTTGATGTGTTTATGAAATACATGATTTTTAGATAATGCAATCATTGAATTGTTGTTACAATATATTTTTGTAGCTTCTTCTTGAATATACATCAAATTTAAAAGTACTCTTCTCATCCAAACTACTCAACAAACTATTGATTTTGTTGTAACATATTCTAATTCAGCTAATGAAAGTGTAACAACTAGTTGTTTCTTCAATGCTCAAGAGATAGCACCCAAACCATGACGAAAAACATATCCTGAAGTGTTTTCTTTATTATCCATACTACCTCCCAAATCACTATCCATATAAGCAATCAGCTTGAAGTAATGTGAAGGTGTATACAAGATCCCAAAACTCTTTGTTCCATCTATATATCTCAGTATTCTTTTTCTAGTTTTTCAATCATATTCTTTTAGATTTTCCATGAATCTTGAGGTAAGACTAAGTCCATACATAATGTCTGAACTTATGGCAGTTAGATACATGAGGCTACCAACTAATCTCTTGAATAAATTTGTATCAACACTCGAACTTTTGTCCTTCATGCTAATTTTTAAACCCATTGCAACTAGTGTAGGCGCTGATATTTATATTCAACATTTTGAACCTTTTTACAAATCATTAGCATACTTTGATTAACATATGAAAATGCCTTGCTCAGATTGATTCACCTCTATGTCAAGAAAATATCTCATTATTCTCAAATAGGTCATATCAAATTCATCTTTCATGGTTGCCTTAAATGATTCAATTGACAAATTTTCAGTTAAAATCAAGTCATCCACATACAAACATACTATTAATATTTATCCTTCATTATTCACTTTGACATACAAAGTTGGTTTATTGCCACACTTGTTAAACCCATTTTAAAAATAATAAGAAATAATCTACTATACCTAGTTTTAGAAGCTTGCTTCAATCCATATAAGGCCTTTTTTAGCTTGTAGACTATATGCTCTTCTCCTAAAAATTCATAACCATGTAGTTGTTTTATGTAAACTTCCTCTTCTAAAATGCCATTCAATAATTTTGATTTGATTTCCATTTGATAAACCTTCCATCTATTTTGGGTTGTAATAGATAACACCATTCTAACATTGTCTAGTCTTGCTATACATGAAAATGTTTCATTGTAATCTATGCCTGGTTTTTGTGTGAATCCCTTACCTACTAGTCTTGCTTTGTATTTTTCAACTTTCCTATCTTCATTAAGCTTTGTTTTGTGAACCTATTTTATTCCAATCACATCATTTCTTTTAGGAAGCTCTACAAGATTGCAAGTTTGATTCTTTTCAATTGATTGAATTTTTTCATCCATAACTATAGTCCAATTGTCATCTTTAATTGCATCTTTAAGAATTCAAAATCAAAACATAAATCCATATTTTCAGCTTCTTGTGACTCATTATAATTTTCTTTTAGACTATGTGTCTTCTTTGAAGTGTTTATTGACCATGATCTCAATGATGCAAGTGTTGGATTAGATGATTCATTACTATTATTATTAGATGGAATTGATAGATTTGGAGTGGTAGGTGCCTTAGATGTTATTGTAGGAACATTTACTTGTGGAGCTTGAGGAACATTTGTTTGTGTAGTAAGACTCACACTTTGAGTTTCATTATCCTAATGCTTATGTGGAACATTGACTACAATTGTAGTTGATTTACCAATGCTTCCATCCCATGCTTCTTTTTCAATAAATTCTACATCACAATTGATTATTTCCTTCTTTGCAATTATATTGTATAATTTTTTTTTTTGCTTTTTATTGTTCACTATATCAAAAACATACAGTGTTTTCCTCTATCATCCAACTTCTTTCTTAATTCTTGAGGTATCAAAGAGTATTATACACATCCAAAGACTCTCAAATGTGAAACACTATGTTTCTTCCTGCTCCAAACTTTTTATGATATGTTATTGATCAATATTTTTGTTAGACATCTGTTCAAAATAAATGCCATGCATGAGACCATTTCATCTCAATATTCATTTGGTAGATGCTTAGATTTTATTATGTTTCATGTCATTTCCATAATTGTTATATTCTTTCTTTTTGTGAATCCATTTTGTTGAGGTGTATATCTTGTTGTGAATTATTTTTTTATTATATTTGCCAGGGAAAAATTCATTTGATATGTATTCACCACCTCGATCGATTCTCAATATTTTGATATAATATGTACTTTGATTTTCAAATTTTGCCTTGAACTTCTTAAGAACAACAAACACATGTAATTTATATTTTAAGAAATAGACCCAAGTTTTGTGGCTGAAATCATCAAGGAATGTCATAAAATATAGATTTCCACTTATTGATGGTGTTTGTATTGGTCCACAAAAGTTTGAATGAACTATTTCAAGTGGATACCCACATAAGATTTCCTAGTTAGAAATTTTTGTCGATGTTGTTTTTCTAGTATGCAACTCTCACATGTTATTTTAAGAGGCTTTATTGGTGGCAATCTATATACAATTCTCTTTGTATACAATAGTTGAAATTTTTTAGAGTTTAGATGTCTAAGTATTAAGTTTGTAGAGACCACATTTCCTAGTCTAAATTCTAAAATACAAAATTTATATTTAATTAATGTTTGTCTATGAATATACTTTAGGTATACTTTATCCTATCAGATATCCTTTGCCAATTAAGCAAGCATCTAACTATATAGGTTAAGTATTTAATCTCCTTTACTAAATAAAATATCATCTAACCATATGGGTTAGACATCTAATATCTTTTTCCAAATAGGAAAGCATCTACATATGAGTCAGTTATGCTCTTGTTAGAGACTTGACTCATCAAGATCAACTAGATCTTGAGTTGCTTATTATTTACCACTAATCTCTACTAGATAAGAATCGAGGTCATTGTGATAGTAGCATGTATAAACCGTAAAACAAAAATTTACATTTTACATCAAAATCTAGCTTAAAGCTTGGGGAACTACGATGATCCAACTGGGATCTTTCTGAGTATATCACAAAATCTTTATCTTTGCTTTGTTTATCTAGACTAGAGATTTACTATAATAGTCTTGCCTTTTTATTTAAGTTTAATTTTATTTAGTGCATAATCCCAACTCCATCCTAATCACTTGTAGTTTAGAAAGATCTTTAGCTTTCCAAATTACCTACATATCTATTTCTGAATAGGATGAAGGTGTAGTATGCCTGTAGTTCTATTTTCTATTCTATGTTTTATATGAACTGTAGGACTAGGTATGCATCCCTTTCTATGGCCCAATTTCCTAGATAGTTCTTCTATGATTTCTACCTAAATAGGAATGCAAAAGTATCAGTTTAAGTTACTAAATACTTGTTTAACTAAACTAACTCTAAACCTTAACAAGAAATAGAGAAGAATATTTTCAAGTTACATCCCCTTTCTATTTTTTTTTATATCAACAATATTTTTGATCCTTGCTTTAATCAACCGAATGCTTACAATTGTTGTTACCAAAGTTTTATTATTTGAATGCCATATGGTTGGTGGTTTCTTGATAATAACTAGTTTAACACTCTCAATCTTAATTTTTATTTCTCTTTTTTGATGATACCAAGCTTTGAGTAAGAAATGTACATTTTTTTATTTTGTTTCATAAATTTACAAGTCAAAATTATTTAAGGTAGTCAAAGTTATTTTCTTATTTCAATTAGTGTTATTGACCAAGAGGGATTATCCCACCCCTTGGTCTTAATGATACGACATGATCCTTATTTCTCTTTGATATTTTATAGAGATGATATTTAGATATCATTGTTATAGATATGTTAAACTATAAATATAGTAGCTCAAACGTAATAGCTTTACCCATAAATGTTAGCCAAAGATATTACTTAATATCGAATGCTATGTAGTTTTGTTTAACCTTAAATTCTTAATCTAATTTAAGATTTAAAAGTAAAAAATACTTAAAATTAATTAATGCGTTATATCTCAAAAGCAAATTCTTGAGTAGAAAGGTAGAAAACAAATCTATAACATAATCTTAGTTTAATCATCATGTCAATTTTTAATAATATTATTTTTATTTGACAATTATACCTTTAATCTACTTAGGTAACCTTTTCTAGAAAATAACTTATACACATGGAGTTTAAGAATGCTATTTTGAACTTGAATTTAATGTTAAATAAATATTTTATACACTTGAAAGTAGGGTTCTGAAATTGAGGGTTCAACCATAGAATGAATAAAATTTATTTTCATACTATTCTTAATGATATTGAAATTCATCATCAAAGCTCAACAACAATCAATGTAAGGGTCTGCTCAGAATATTTTTTTATGACAACATTGATTGCTTTATAGTAATTTCATGTATTCAATCAATTTTCTCACAATCTATGTTTACGCATGTAACTTTATAGACTAGATCAAATGTATTTCATAAATTTATAAACTAGGTACATAGAAAACAAAAGTCATTTACTTAATGTTATATTCTACTTTTTTCACCGAATAGGGTATAGAGATAATGTTAATGTTTGTAAATGGATACATGATGTAATATTGCATATATCAACGAATATTAAATGAGCATATATTGTTATATGTTATGTCTCTTGAATATTTGAATACTTTTTTTTACATTATTGTTTGCTATAGAATCATTTACTCTCCCTAAGAACAAGTAGCATTATCAATTTGTTTCTAGTAATGTAAAATTCATTCTATTTTAGTTTTCTAAAAATAAATACATTATATTTTTCTTATAATTTAAATAAAATGTTATATTTATCTTAAAATTTAAATAAAATATTATACTTATGTTACAATTTAAATAAAATATTATACTTACGTGACGCCATTTGAAATCCTTGATTGAAACGGAATGTGGTTCCACTTGAATTGAAATAGCTGAGATAAAAGTATGGTGGTGGTGTTTATCTTGGGTTGAGTTAAAGAAGAGAAAGGAACAAAACTTGATATGGAAACAACAGTAATGTCATTGGTTGAAAAAATTGTACATAGAGATGATAAGGATTGTTTACTCGCTCAAATAGACTATATCAATCATCAAATAAAAGGAGACGTATCTGACACAACTTTGAATCAAACTCATTTGTTGTAGCCCTATGGTTTGTAAAATGGTGATCTCCTTTTCCATTTGGGACTATTACTTCAAGTGTCTATATTCTATGGATTAAAGCCATACAATAGAATAAAATGCCCTTTATAGGTTTCAACTTTACTAATGGACACATTCATCCATTTTCAGCTTGGTTCGGCCCATTGGTAAGCTGCCATTGTTTGCCAATGGACATTTGGGACTAAATTTTTCCCATATATAGTTATGCAAGTCGATCTTCCATGGCCAAAAAGTCTATCCCCAAAATGGGAGAATACTTTTTATACCGCTCATATCTACTATACATAAAAGCTACGTCTGAATGTCATTCACCCATTTTGGGCTGCTATGCCTCCATCAACAAGCCTATGCATCCTAGGCCAAAAGGATTTAAAGAATAGACTCCTCCATCTTCTTTTCTCATCTCCCAGTCTCCTCTATATAAATACACATTTTCCTCTTTTCTAAATTGAATAGATTTTGAAAGAAAAAGAAATCGAATCATCGAAGATCTCCTCATCATCAACACGTTCATTTTCTTCCTCCTCTACAAAGCATCGATCAATAAAGTATTTATAAAAAATTTCATGTAAATATTCCTCCTTATTACGTGCTCTTGACTAGTTTGTAACTATTCCTTATCCAGTAATGATCCCTCTATTTGTTTGGTCATAGCATGAGTTTAGGTGTAGAACTTAGGGAATTGACTCAGACTAAGAAGACATGGCACAAAGGTAACATGTCTACCTTTAAAACATTGGTCAATATCTTGGTGTCCTCCCAAATCATTGATCTCCTCATTCATTATAGTATTCCTTCACAAGATACCTCTCCCCACTCCGCTTTTGATTGGTTTTCACCCCTCATCATAGTTTTTAACTATTTCTTAAGTGATTAACAATTTAGTTTAGATTGACATAAATTTTATTAAATCTTTAAGACTGTGTGTGACATGGTGGGAGGGTTAGTTCCATTTTTTCTCCTCTTGGCATACATGTCATGCAATGGGTTAATAGTAAGGGAAGACAGGTTGTGACATCATAGCCCCCTTCAATAATGCATTGTCTTAATGCACTAATTTTTTTTGATTAAATTCATAAATTTTAAAATAAAAATGGAAACATGTTTTTTCTTTTCTTGGTGTCCTGCCAAGTTGAACTTCCTTCACAAATTGGTTGGCTAAGTTTGGTACATCATCAGTCAGATTTTTGGCTATGACATGTGCCACCTTAGTAAGCTTGTCGATTACCACCATAATAGCATCACGCTTATAGGGTTCTCATAGGTAATCATTGCATGAAATCTATATTGATAACTTGCCATTTATATTTTGGAATGTCATGTAGATATAAAATTCCTATAGGATGATGGTATTTTTATTTAACCATTTGGCAATTCAAGCATCATGATACATATAATACTATATCTCTTTTCATCCCTTGCCAAAAGTATAGTTTATTAAGATTGACATATAGTTTTTTTACCTATGGATTACTTAAGTAAGGTGCATCTAAGATTCATTTAAAATCATCTTCCTTAAGTCTACTACATCTATAACATAGCTCCTATTTTTATACCAAAGCAAACCCTCATCGTCGAAGGTATAACCTTCAATTCTTTCGTCTTCCAAATTTTTTTAATCATTATTTTGACTTGATTATACCAAATATCTTGCTTTTAACCTATATTAATTTCCCTTTTACATTAAATATAAGTGTTTTTATATTCCCCAAGTGTCTTCTCCTACTCAAATCATTTACAACCATGTTCTCCTTTCCCTTGATATATTTAATTTCAAAATCATACTTTGTCAAAAACTCCAACCACCTTCTTTGGCTAGCATACAGATTCGGTTGGTTGAATATGTAATAAAGATTGACATATAGTTTTTTTACCTATGGATTACTTAAGTAAGGTGCATCTAAGATTCATTTAAAATCATCTTCCTTAAGTCTTCTACATCTATAACATAGCTCCTATTTTTATACCAAAGCAAACCCTCATCGGTCGAAGGTATAACCTTCAATTCTTGCGTCTTCCAAATTTTTTTAATCATTATTTTGACTTGATTATACCAAATATCGTGCTTTTACCCTCTATTAATTTCCCTTTTACATTAAATCTAAGTGTTTTTATATTCCCCAAGTGTCTTCTCCTACTCAAATAATTTACAACCATGTTCTCCTTTCCCTTGATATATTCAATTTCAAAATCATACTTTGTCAAAAACTCCAACCACCTTCTTTGGCTAGCATACAGATTCGGTTGGTTGAATATGTAATTTAGTCCTTGATGGTCAATTTTTAGTTCAAAAGGTTTCCCAATAAGGAAATGTCTCCACTTATATAAGGCATGAACAATTGTTTCCAATTCCAAATAATGAGGGGCATAATTTGATTAATGGGTTCTCAATTTCCTAGACTCATATGCAATTATGCCATCATTTTGAATGAGTACTACTCCCAATATTTTGATGGGTGCATCTATTACAACCATAAAATATCCATTCAGATTGGGTACCTACAGGACAGGTACCATCATCAAGCTTTCTTTCCAAATCTAGAAAGATTTATCACACTGATCTGTCTATTTAAACTTCTTACCTTTCCTTTTCAATGTCATAATTAGGATGGTGATCCTAGAAAAAGCTTCAACAAGTCTCCTATATTATCTTGCTAACCCCATGAAACTCCTAATTTTTGATACTTTATTGGGGATCATCCATTCCATTATTAAATTTATCTTGTTTGGATCTACTACAATTCCTTTTTTGGATATGATGTGGCTTAGGTAATGGATCTCCTTTTTAAAGAATGCGAATTTGGAAAAAATACCATATAGTTTAAGTTCTCTCAACCTTTGAAGAACTAATTAAAGATGTGTTAAATGATCTTATTTATTCTTAGATTAAATTAGAATGTCATCTATGAAAGCCAAGATGAACTTATCTAGGTAATTATAGAACATACTATTCATTAAGTTCATAAACATAGAAGGAGCATTTGTCACTCCAAAGGGTACAAAAGTAAACTCATAGTGTCTATATCTAGTTCAAAAATTATTTTTTGGAATATCCTACTCCTTTATTCTTAGCTAATGATATCCTGATCTAAGTTCTATCTTAAAAAAAAACCGTTGCTCCTTTCATTTTCTCAAAAAAGTCTTATATAAGAGGTAGGTGATATCTATTTTTAATTGTGACACTCTATAATCAATACATAATCTTAGGGTTCCATATTTATTTTTAATAAATAAGATTGGCACTCCCCAAGGGGACACATTTGGTGTAATAAATCCTTTACTCAAAAATTCCTCTAACTGAATTTTATGTTCCATCAACTTAGTTGTGTTCATTCTATAGGCTGCTCTAGAAACTAGCTCAGCTCCAAGTATAATATCAATTGACAAATCAAATTCTCTCTTAGGGGGCATTCCAGGTAATTATTTAGGAAATACATCCTCAAATTCCCTTATGAATGGATACACTTCTAGGTTTGGTTCATCTTTGCTCTCATCCCTATCATCTATCATCACCATAAAAATTAGATCTCCCTTCCTTCTCTCCTTCAGCTGCATAGTTGATATGGTTTCTACTTTTATAGGCTTATGATCCCCTTGAATCATGAACCACCTTTCCTTGTCACTGTATCACCTAAAAAACTTGCTATAATAGTCTATTTCATCATGATACTTGGTGTGCCAACTTATCCCTATTATTACATCATAAGCTCCTAAGGCTGATACAAATAGGTCTAAGCTAGTATCAAAATATAGAAATTGTATTTTTACCTTGGGTAGACATTGAAACACTTCCTTGACTACCTTATTCCCATACTAGACTGTCCATGATGAATTCATGTGACTCACTGGGAGAGACATTTTTATTACTAATGTAGGAGAAATAAAACATTCTAATGAACTAGCATCTACGACAATTGAAATGGGTTTACCCAATAATATACCTGAAGCTTCAATTGATGCATTCTAATATATATTTTGGTGATTCCTTACTGTAGGATTGAGCCTTTACTATGGTGCCCTCTAAGGCTGATTGGCTCTTATCTATTCCTACATCCTTGGGCACTCTCAAGCAAAGTGATTTCCTCCACAAGCAAAACATCCTCCTAACTACCCTTTTGGTACTAGGTTCCTCGGGGCATCATTTCTTCCACCTAAAATTCATGGAGGATAATGGGGTGATTGTAATTCATTTGATCATTCTTGTTATTGTCTCCTCCCCTATTTTTATTCCTTCCAAAAGTATTTCTATGATTTTAATTTGGTTGAGGTACTCTGCTTGTTGGATTTGTTCTTGGGTCTTTATCCACAACTTTCTCTCTCCTAAAATCCAATTTCTTTTTTATGGCTCTATTTTTGTCATTATTAAAGTTTTATCTCTACCACAGCTAGGGGCTACAATTTTTGTTCCTATTTTAGAGATTTTTATAGCACTTCATTCATGTTCTTAGGGCCATGCATATCAACTTTCACTCCTATGTTTGCATTCAGCCATGCGATGAACTTTGTAGTCTGACCTCTTTCATCCTTCTGGTATATGGGCACATACTTATGTAATTTGGTGAATCTATCCCAACACTATTGTATTGACAAGCCTTCCTACATTAGGTTGTGAAATTCAATAGTCTTATCATCAAAGAATAACTAGGGTAACCATCTCTTCCTAAAATGGTAGTCAAACTGATCCCAGGTCAAATTTTCTTTAGTTATTCTATTTAATTCCTTCATGTTAGACCAACAACTAGCTTCCTCTCCTATGAGTTAGTAGGATCCCCACAACACCTTCGTTACATCATTTTAGTTTCTTAAGTCAAATTAATTCTCCATCTCATTTAGCCAATTCTCAACTCCTTCACCTAACTATTTCCCATCAAACTTAAGGGTAAAATCTTGTTCAAATCCTTGCTAAGATCAGAATATGGAACTTCTATTCTAGGAGCTACAACCTACATTTCATTGACTAGTGGTGGATCTTCTACAAGAATATTTTCAAGGTTAGGTTCCATTATGTTTTCTATATTTTCTTGACATGACCTAAGATCATTAATCACCTACTCAAGTCAGTCCATTTTATCTCTTTTCTTGATCAACAAATTGATGAGGGCTTATATCCCCAATTTTCTATTTTTTGGACCCTATTGTTTAACATTTTCATTATTGGTTTTTGTGTATCTCACATTTTCTCTTTTATTCTTAGTTGATCATCTAGGTCTTACCACTTAGTTTCTTGATAGAAATAACATAATCCCTTAAATTTATATTTCTCTTTTAGATAACTCTAATTTTTTTCCTACATTTTATTATTGATCATAGTCACACATAAGATTGAAAAAAGTAATCATTTGATAATCTCATTCATCTTTTTATTAAATAGAGTTTTTAGCATTATAGAGGATAAGATTTATGATTGTAACATATAGATGTCTATATCACATTGTTTCAAAATTATTCTAAACATAATCTTCTTAATTCCATTCTATTTCTTTGGGAAATTTATCTTCTGAGTGAACCACATATTGGTAGCATCAGTTATATTCCTTACACACTCTAGAGATTATGTAAGGTGCGTAAGAAACCATTCCAAATAGAAATTATATTATTGTTGAGGGCCTCTTAAATAGACAATTGACTATTGGTTCAATCATAGCTAGTTTGTTTTAATTGGCTCCACTTTCAAAGATTTGAGTTTACTTAGGATTGTAGCTATTGTATCTGAGTCAAAAATGTAAATGGGTTCCTTTAGAGTGGAGTGAATTTTCATTTCCCCTTTATTATTTGTTCATTTTCTTTGAAGTTTTTCCATAATGTATGTCTGAACAACTAATTTTAACCAAATTAGTTTTCTCATAGTTTTCAATTTTCTCAACAAATTAAAATCAATAATTAATCTTTTACTAAGCATAGGTCATAGCAGGATTAAGGCCTAGATTTCAAACCCCTACATTGATACCACATTTCCTATCCTAAATCCTAAAACATAATTTTTTTATTTCATTAATGTTTGTCTATGAATATAACTTAGGTATACTTTATTCTATCAAATATCTTTTACCAACTAGCAAAGCATCTAACCATACCAGTTAGGCATCTAATATCCTTTACCAAATGAGCAAACATCTGACCATATGGATTAGTCATCTAATATTCTTTGTTAAATAGAAAAGCTTCTAACCATACATGTTAGGAATCTACATATAATTAGGTTATGCTCTAGCTATAGACTTGACTCATCAAGATCAGCTAGATCTATAGTTGCTTATTGTTCACCACTCATCTCTAATAGATAAGCACCAAAGTTTTAGTAATAATAGCATGTATAAAAAACATAAAAAAAAGTCACATTTTTCATTGAAATTTGGTGTAAAGCCTTAAGAACTACAATGATCTATTCGCAATCGTTTCGAGTATATCGCAAAATTCTTATCTTAGATTTATTTATCTAAACTAGAGCTTTATTATAATGGTCTTAGCTTTTTATTTAACTTTAATCTTGTTTACCACACAACACCATCCTTGTTATAATCACCTGCATTCTACAATTATCCTTCACTTCTCAGACTGCCTACATACCTATGTCCAAATAGGATAGATGTGTAGTATGCATGCAGTTCAATTTTCTATTCTAAGTTTTATGTGAACTGTAGGTCTAGGTATGACACCTTTTCTATGGCCTGGTTCCCTAGACATTTCTTCTATGATTGCTACCCAAACAAGAATGAAACATTATCAATTTAAGTGACTAAATACTTGTTTAACTAAACTAACCCTAAAACTTAACAAGAAATAGAAAAGAACATTTACAAGCTATACCCATTTTCTACTTTTTATTTACATCAACATTGTTTTTGATCTTTGCTTTAATAAAATTAATACTTACAATTTATATTGCCAAATTTTATAATCTAAAATCCATATAGTTGGTGGTTTCATTATAATAATTGGTTTAACACTTTCAATCTTAGTTTTTATTGCTCCTTTTTGGTGATATTGAGTTTTGAGTAAGAAATGTACTTTCTCCATTTTATTTCATAAGTTCATAAGTTAGAATTATTTAAGCTAGTCAAATTAATTTTCTTATCTTAATTAGTGATTTTGACCAAGAAGGATTATCCCACCCCTTGGTCTTAATGACATTACATGATCCTTATTTCTCCATGATAGTTTATAAGGATGATGCTCAAATGTCATTATTGCAACTGTGTTAGGATATGGATGCAGTATATCAAGTATGATGGCATTACCTATAATTATGAGCCAGAGACATCACTTAATACTAAATGCTACATAGTTTTGATTATTGTTAAATTCTTGGTCTAAATTGAGATTTAAAAGTAAATAATAAATGAAATAAATTAATGCTTTATATTTTAAATAGATTTTTTTTAGTAGAAAGGTAGGAAACAAATCTATAACATAATCTCCTAATTTAATTATCATGTCAATTTACAACAATATTATTTTTCTTTGACAATTATACCTTTAGTCTACTTAGGTAACCTTTTCTAGAAAATAGCTTATACACATTGAGTTTAATAATGTTGTTTTCAACTTGAATTAAATGTTAAATAAATACTTTATATGATTGAAAAAAGAGTTCCAAAATTGAGGGTTCAAACCTAGAATGAAGAATAATTATTTTTATACTATTCTTAATGATAATAAAATTCATCATCGAATCTCACAACAATCAAAGTAAGGGTCTGCTCAAAATATTGTGTTATGACAATTTAGATTGCTTTATGGTAATTTCATATATCTAATCAATATTATCACAATCTAGGTTTACACATCTATCTTTATAGACTAGATCAAATGTATTTCATAAATTTATAAACTAGGTACATAGAAAAAAAAACTCATTTACTTAATGTTATATTTTACTCTTTTCATTGAACTGGGTATATAGATCATGTTAATTTTTGTAAATATATACTTAATGTAAAACTGTATATATCAAATAATGTTAAATGAGCTCATATTGTTATATGTTACATGTCTCTTGAATATCTAAATACTTTTTTTTACATTATTATTTTCTATAAAATCATTTACATTCCCTAACAACAAGTAGCATTATCATCTTGTTTCTAGTAATGCAAAACTAATTTTATTTTATTTTTATAAAAATAAATACATTATATTTTTCTAATAATTTGAATAAAATATTATACTTTTCTTATAGTTTAAATAAAATATTATACTTGTCTTATAATTTGAATAAAATATTATACTTACCCAGTGCCCTTTAAAATCATTGACTGAAATTCAATGTGGTTTTGCTTGAATTAACATAGTTGAGAGAAAAGTATGGTGGTAGTGTTAATCTTGGGAAAATTTAAAGAAGAGAAAGGAATAAAACATGATATGGAAACAACCTTAATGTCATTGGGCAAAAAAGCTAGACGTAGAGATGACAAGGATTGTGTACTTGTTGAAATAAACTATATCAATCATCAAATAAAAGGAGATGTATCTAATGTAGGTTTGAATCAAACTTATTTTCAATAGCCTCAAAGGATTATAAAATGGTGATATCCTTTTCCATTCGGTACTATTGCTTCAATCATCTATTTTCTATGGCCGAAAACCCTACAATAGAAGAAAATGCCCTTTATGGGCATCGGCTTTGCTCACAGACACATTCATCCTTTTTTAGCTTGGCTCATCCCATTGGTGAGCTGCCATAGTTTGCCAATGGACATTAGGGACTACATTTTTCCCATCTATAGTTATGTAATTTGACCTGCAATGGCCAAAAAGGCCATCCCCAAAAATGGAAAGTGACTTTTTATACCACTCATATCTACTATACATAAAAATTACATCTAAATGTTATCCATCCATTCTAAGCTACTATGCCTCCACTAACGAGCCTATGCATCCTTGGACAAATGGATTTAAAGATTAGATGCTTCCATATTCTTTGCTCAGCTCTCAGTTTCCTCCATATAAAGACACATATTCCTCCAAGATCTCCTCATCATCAATGCATTCATTTTATTCCCCCTCTACAAAGCATTAATAATTAAATTATTTATAAAAAATTTCATGCAGATATTCCTCTTTGTTATGTGCTCTTGACTGATTTTTAACTATTCCTTCTCTAACAGTGATCCCTCTATTTTCATGGTCATAACATGAGTTAAGTTGTAGAACTTAGAGAATTGACTCAGTCTGAGAGGAGGTGGTGCAAAGGTAGCATTTCTTCCTCTAAAACATTAATCGATCTCCTGCTACCCCCTTCAAACCATAATTATCCTCATGCGCTATAGCCTTCCTTCATCAGATACCTTTCCTTAATTCACTTCTAATTGGTTTTAACCCCTCATCACAATTTTAAACTATTTCTTAGGTGATTGATAGTTTAGTTTACATGGACTTAAATTTTATTTAAGATTATGACTCTGTGTGACATGGTGGGAAGGTCAGTTCCATACATTCTCCTCTTGGAATATATGGTATCCAATGGGTCTATAATGAGGGAAGATAGGTCGTGACAAAGTTCCATAACCAAGATTTATTATTGAATGAAATTATAAATTTGTCTTCATTAATTGTTTTCAAAACTGGAGGTTCTAAACATAGTTCAATTTGGATCTTAAGAGTAAACATTCTATTTCTTATCATTTCAACTTTTGAAATTAGCCTACTGATGGGTTTCTTGTCCAAAATCACACATTAACCTTTCTCAAAGTATATCTTATACCCTTTTTACACCAATTAACCAATGCTTATTAAATTTTGTTGTAATCTAGGGACATAATATACATCACAGATTTTCTTTTTTTCACCTTGTTTTGTTCTTATGTTAATTGCTCCTTTCCTCATGAATGATAATTTGTGATCATTTAAATTTTTCACTTCTAATTTTATGAAATCATCTACTATTTCAAATAACTCCTTGCTTCCACTTATATGATTGCTACACCCACTATCCAAAAACCATACTTCCTTTGAGCTCTTGTGTCTAACACTACATGTTATCAACATTGTGTTTTGTTCATTAGTGTTGGGTTGATTTTTATTTGTAAAATTTGAATTTTCTTTATTCATAGAATATTATCTTTTTCTACATCCAAATGAAAAATTCCCAAATTTTTTACAATAAATACATTGAATGTTTGATTTATCATACCTTCTCCTTGATGAAGGCTATGAAAATGGTTGCTAGATCTTCCTCTTGATGGTGTGAAAGATGAATGTTGGCTTGATGTTGGTCTAATTTTAAATTTACTAGATTATCTACCTTCTCTTGATAAAAAATGACCTCTACCTTTGCTGTATTTTGATATCCCTTTTGTTCTTTTCACTGAAAGTTGAGTTCTGAATGCATTTTCTAGTGAAGATGCACTTGAATGGTTTATCCTTTGCTCATGTGACAATAGTGACCCCATTAATTTATCAAATCATAGATGAGATAAATCCTTAGATTCTTCAATGGCCACTACTACTCAATCAAATCTTATAGGCAAGCTTCTATGTACCTTTTATACAGCCTTTTGCTCTTTTATTCTCTCACCATGAGTTAGTATTTGATTTAAAATTCCCATTACATATTTAATAAATGATTCTATATTCTCTATTTCATTAATATGAATATTCTCAATATCCATTCTATGTATTCATAATTTGGTAGTTTTAAATTTGATTGGATCTTGGTATGCTATTTAGAGGTGTTCTCATACTTTCTTTGACCTTGTAGTCACTACAACATGTCAAAATATTGATTATTCCATGGATTGTTGAATAAAAAATAATTATTTAGCATTATTTTACTTACTCTCCTCGAGTATGTCCTTCTCTACTTGTGGTAATCCCTGATATGGCTATTGGTTTGCTAGTTCAGGGAACCCTTTTTCAACCAAGTCCCAGCTATCTTGAGTATAGAATAGGCTTTTCATTTTTATACATCAAGAATCATATTTTTTCCTATTAAATATTGGTATTTATGATTTTTTTTATACTTCCAATCACTCTTACAATGGCTTCTAAAGACTTATCTCCTTCTATTTACTTTCAGTTGAGACTTTATCCTTTTAAAATCTCTACCTTACCTCTATTTTTTGTGAGAAACGTATACTATAATGAAATACTACAATATCTCCTTGGAATGATGATAGATGATTCTACTACACCTTTTGATCTAACCTAGCTTTTGCAATGGTTTGCTAGCTACTTAAGCGGATACTAGTTTGATGGATTGAACCCATAGAAAAAAGAGTAAATAAATAAAATGAACAGATAGATAAAATAAAACAAATACATAGTAGTTTAAATTGCATTAATCTTTGCCAAATACGTTACAAAATTTTAAATATCTATCAAATTAAGTTGCATTATTCTCCATTTCAATAATTTTTTGCATACAACATAGTCAAGCTTCATTTCTTATATTTTTACGTTTATACACATATATTAAAAATAGAGTATATGATATATTGTTTTTTATAAAATAGAGCAATTAATAGCATAGTCAATAAGAATCTACACGTAACTAGAGAGAGAGAGAGAGAGAGAGAGAGAGAGAGAGAGAGAGAGAGAGAGAGAGAGAGAGAGAGAGAGAGAGAGAGAGAGAGAGAGAGAGAGAGAGAGAGAGAGAGAGAGAGAGAGAGAGAGAGAGAGAGAGAGAGAGAGAGAGAGAGAGAGAGAGAGATTGATTTAATGAGTTAGGTGATCATAAGAAGATGATGTGAGAACAAAAATAATGGAATAAAAAAACTAATGAAAATCTTAAAGGATAGGTTGAGATGGAAGTTATGTGGCAGCGAAAATTAAATGAAGTTGAGTTGTAAGTCGACATCTGCCAATAAAATAAGGATTTAAAATAGTAATGAATGTGTGCAAGATTTGATACATGATTTTGTGTTCTAATTTTTTATGTCAATGTGAAAAAGTATATGGGTTATATTCATTTCACTTACTGTACTTTTACATAAATATATTGTTTCCTTGATTTTATGAGAGGTCTTGTTACAATATTTTTTATTTAGTCATTGTGGCTGATGACTTATTTGTATGGTCCATCTAGCCAAAGGTACTATTAATGGAATTCAAACTCTTATTATCTATACAGAATACTTTAACAAAAAATAATAATATTCAAATGGATAAGAGCATTGCTTAAAGTAATTAAAAATACTGTAATAGAGGAGCCCTACCTCATTATAGTTCTCTAACATACACCATCTTATGTATTTTTTTAGATTCCAATCTTAGATTTGTTATAGGAAAAGTATTTTAAAATTGACATTTAATAGAGATGTTTATTATAAATTTAATAGGACTAATTTATTACCTAAATCTTAGACTTATAAGTTAATCTTGGTTTGGAGGTGTAAGGGAATTTTGATATTTCCCATTTCTAAAAATAATTTTTCATGTTATATTTTTCAATGATAATATATTGGAGAAAAAATTGGTCTTTATTTAGAGAAAGTATGCATTCTACTTAAAATTTAAACCTGCTATATGTTATCATAAATAAGTAAATCTAACTAATACATCTATATTGATATTCCTTTACTCCTTCCCTCTTAAGCACTAGAAAAAACAACTTTGGAAAGGCATTGGGAATATGTTTTCTGAATGTCTTCATATCAATAATTGCATTGCCTCCCCCCACCCACTAGCCTGAAAAACCTTCTACATATTCAATAAAATGTTTTACTAGGATGGAAATTTCCAAGCCCTTGTTTAGAATATCATTATGGAAAGAGAAAAATTGCGCTTAAGAGAAATAAGAAAATTATTAATTAGATCAAATGCCACATATATCATGAATATGGTCTTTTGTTGAGGACTTATGTGGCACCGTCTTATTATAATACTTGTGGAGACCAAGAATTCAACTAAGTTTATCATATAAAATGGATTTTAGATGGTTAAAAGGAGGAAAAATAGAATAATCAATCTTGTAAATATAAATTGAATACCATTAATATTTTTTTCAAATCTTACAATTAATGAAAAAAAAATTCAATTGATAGTTTTAATTAAGGTCCATTGTTAAAGTATCTCAAAATTACATTAGAAATGAATAACACCTAAAAAAATACTCTACAAACAAATATTATTTCTTATGATATCATAATATCCATTCTACCTAAAATATAGATATTTCATCTTAAATGATTATCCAAAATGACCCGTATATTTTTATTTTTGAAATAAACATCTCCATTAAATAAATACAAACCTTCAACTCTTAGAAGATTAAATTACCAGGTTGTGAGAAGTGATTATGCCAATTTTTCAAGGTTTTGCTCATGATATGGAATAATACACAAGGCTCTATGTAAATCTAATATTTTGCATAAAATATTGGTGTAACAACCTACTTAGTGTTTATCTAAAATATATAATTCTATTTTAGTTCTAACACAATAGCCTACTTAAGTGTTAATTAACAAAAAAAAAAAAAAAACAATGTTTGGATGGATAAGAGCATTGACTTTAAATAATTAAAATTATTTTAATCAAGGAACCCTACCACCTTACATTTCTCTAACACATCATTCTAGTAATTTTACCATTCCCATCTTATAGTTGTTATAGGAAAACAATTTTAAATGGGACATCCAATAATGACATTTACTGTAATCTTATGGGCTAATTTCCTATGTAAAACATGGATCTATGAGTTAAGGTTGTTTTTGAGGATAAATAATATTATATTTCTTATTAACAAAAATATTTTTTCATAATAAAATTCTCAATGATAATAGATTAGAGAAAAAAATGGTCTATATTTTTAGTGAAAATATACACTCTAATTATCATGTTAGCCTCCTATATGTGATCATAAAAAAGTAAATCTAACTTGTAAATTTATGTGGATAAGCCTTATAAAGTGAAATAACATGTTTTTAATGGAATTGGGAACATATTTTGTTAGAGAATTTTTATATTAATAATTCCCTGAAAAAGGTTTACATATTGTGTAAAATTTTGGACTAGGATGGACATTACCAACCCCTCTCTTAAAAAATCATTATGGAAAGAGGCAATATCATATAATATAAATATGTAAATTATTATATTATTAATTACATTAATCAAATGTCACATGTATTATAAATATGGTCATTTTTTTAGGATTTATATGGAACCATTATATCACAATAGTCATAGAGACTAAGAATTCAACTATGTTTATCATATAAAATGGATTTAAGATGGTTAGAAGAAGAAAATAATTGAATAATCAATCTTGTAACACTAAATTAATTATCATTAATAAAGTTTTTTTAATCTTAAAAGTAGTGAGGGAGAATAATTCAATTAATATTTTAAATGAAAGTCCATATTTAAAATAAGTTTCTCAACCAAACAATGTAATGGTTAAAAATTGTCATTGTTTATTTGATTGTAAAAATTAATATTGAAGATAATTAAATGAACTCTATGAAAATATATATTATGTGGACCAAACTTTAAAAAATAAAAAATATCTTAAAATTGTCAATCTCCTTATCTATTCCAATAAATATAAGAGCTCAAATAATGTCCAAAGTAATCAGAGTTATATTAAAGCAAATAAAAATGGAGTTTAGGAACCACCCTTTAGAAATACCATTGAAATTAATATAATATCAAAAAATTAATTAGAAATAATTAAATTATTTTAAAAAAACTCTAGAAATGAATATCATTTCTTGGGACATCATAGTATTAATTATACTTAAAGTAAAAATATTTTATTTCAAAATATTCTCTAAGATAAACCATGTATTTTTATTTTTTAAAGATATAACTATCTCCAAAAAATAAATGCAACCATTCAACTCTTATAAAATAATTAAACTACCAATGTATGGGAAATGCTGATGCCAATTTTGTAGGGTTCTACTCATTAGATGGAGTATTATGCAAGGCTCTATTAATTCCAATAGTTTGAAAAAAATATTAGTGTAACACCCTCTTTAGTGTTAATCTAAAATCTAAAATTTATCTTTTAAATTAAGTTTAATAACCCACACACCTAGTTCAAAGAAGGGTAAATTTTAGTGGTTATTCTTCATTAATTTATGAATATTTTGGTTTTAAAAATTGGTATTTGGTTATTTTATTGGGTGGTGAACAATGTGGATTGACCTAAATTATCTTGGTGTAAGTTAGTTTTCTAGGTCATCTCACTTACTATTTAAAATACATTCCGTGCATATAAATACAATTTGTTGCTCTATCAAAAGTTAATATGAGATTATACATATTTATATGTAATATGTGATCATTCCATGACAAAATTTCCAAACCATATTGGCATAGATACCATTTGGAGGTTCTTGTATTGCTTGATAGTATAATTGTCACTTACCCACAACATTGTCACATGTTAGTTAGCACGTATGTCATTTAGAAGTGCCACTATAATTCGATACTGAAACTATAATAGGATAGATATGGTGTCATGTGATAGGTATGTTGTTGAAAGACACCTATGTTGTTAGGAGACAATAATGATATTGAGTTGGATACTATCGATTGAATAAAATGTTATCAAGTGACAACATTTCTATCGAGTGACAACAATGTTGTCAAACGATAGCAATACTTTTGAGAGACAACATAGTTTTCAAGTGAAAATAGACCTATAATTCAACATTATGGTTAATGTGTGATAAAATTCTTATCATTTATAAATAAATACCTGTCATCCAAAAAAACTTCTACCATCTATCTATGAGTTTTCTATATAGTTATGTGTGTACCTTCTATAATAAGTTACATTTTGGATGTCCATTTGTCTACATGCCTAAACATCATCTGTTAATTTTTTGAAGAATTTGGAAACACATACTTATAAATTAATCCAAAAAAAACCAATTTCATTTCTATATGGGACACTAAAAATTACCCTAGTTTGAAGTATTAAAAACATCAACAAATATACACATAAAAAATGTGGATTACTAAGATACGAGACTACATCTATTTTTAATCCTTTCATTATAATATAGATTTTTTATTATAATGTGTCTTGTGATTCACTACAATCTAATTTAATATCCTTAAGTTCATCGGTCCTTAATTCACTGTGGTGACAAAAAAAATTTAAGTTACTCTGTCATATCCTTATTCCTCACTAAGCAAACTTACTTGATTATATGTGTATATTTGTAGTTGATTATTTGATTTGATTATTAATTAAGTTATAACTCATATGTTGTTATGGGGAATATGTATGTTGATTTGATTTCATGATTCCATTGTGATGAGTTATCTATAGTTTATATTATTTACATTATGATCATAGTGATTTATTATTTATGTAGTATTTTATGATATATATGTCATGATTTTATGAGATAACTACCTTCTTCTCATGAGTTGGATGCAGGAAAGATTAATCCCTCAAAGCAAAGTGCAGAGAGAAAATTATCAGAGACGGTGATGTACATGGAGGTATTAGGGGACCACAGAGGAATGAATTTAATCCTACACATACCATATAAAATAGTAAATATCAAATGCATAGTTTTAATGGTTAGCATTAGTACATTTTTTAGCTATACTAGTTGTGTGTTAGTATAATTTAATGCTTATGTAGAATTAATTTCATGTCATTACATGGTGGTACTATGTGTTTATGTCTTGTCATTGTATTGATGATCATTAATGTTTTTGAAATAATATTGGTAGGTTATGTTTATGATACTTTGGGAATGCCAATTTCAATTCAAAAGACATAGATAGTGTACATAATGTGATTTACCATTTTTGGATAAAAGAATATTATCAAATTTATATTTTATAGTAAGTCATTATGATCATTTATTGTTTACTTATTAATTAAGTCATATTATTAATAATAAATTGGAAAATAAAAAAAGGAAAAGAAAATAAATAATTTTGTTATTAGTAAATGTGTTGAATTATAATTATGAAATAAAGAATTTATATTATATATATATAAATATATATATATATATATATATATATATATATATATATATATATATATATATATATATATATATATATATATATATATATATATATATATATATATAATAAAAATGAATTAGAAAGTATATATTTAGGAAAAACAAATAAATAAAATAAAAACATAGAAAATTGAAAAAACATTGAATCAAATAAATAAACAAATAAAAAGGGGTAGCTTTAAAGAAAACCAATCTTCATATAATAGAGAAAAGAAAAGGATAAAAGGGGTGCAGTTGGAGAAATGTGCAACATAGAAGTAAAAATAATAAATAGGAGAGAGGGAAAAGAGGGCATAAGTGTTGAGGAGGATAAGAAGGAGGCTAAATGATAAGAGAAGGGAGGAAAAACTCTTGGATCATATCTTTCTAGCTTGCAAGGTAGGTGATGTTATTTAAATTTTATATGATGTTTGGTAAATTGTTATGTATACCATGAGGTTAGACTATTAGTGTAATATTTAAAGTGACCTATGTGTTATATTATCCATGAAAGAAAGCTAGGTATCTAGCATAGTGATCTGGTAAACTCAAATTGAGATGAAAAAATATATATGATTGTGTGTATAACGGCACACATTTTATATCTAACTCCAAAAATGTTTGAGAATTTATATATAGTTCTCATGTTATTGAAACCAATATACATAAGTTCTCATATTATTGGTATTGAGTAAGTAGTGAGATGGAATTCACTAGCTTACTACCATCACCAATGTCAAATGAAAGAAATCCATTAAGTGGTGTGTATGAATTTGATTGATCCTAGAGATAGATAACAATTAAAAACATTGGAAAAGGTAATATAAGTTAGACATTGTCATTTTATATGTATGATTTATATGTTTATAAAATATCATGTTAGAATGGATTTCTTTATGTTAGATTGTCTGTTATTGGAAATCATACAACACATGGATATTAGATTTTCTCTCTAGATTCCTGTAACATCACTATCTATTCATCCATGAAGGAAGGGCCATTATCTAAAGGGAGATTATGATGGGGAATGATTTTATGTGTTTGGTGTGAAAAATCTCTTAGATGATGATCTCCTTTCCTATAAGAGTACTTATTTGGAGATAACATTTGAAATTGCCAGAGATACTGGAGATTGGGATCTCTTGTTCCACAGAGCCTTGTCCCGTGTATCTTCTACATTGTATTTTACTTATTATTACTGAAATTTCATACCTAATTAGATATAATGATTTACTTATTGTACAATGATATCAATGGATGCATGTATAATTACTTTCTATATTCAATTATGTTGTGTTTCATCTTATGATAGTGAACAGTGATGGATAAATATCACATATGTACTTTATATTTAACTTACATAGAATGTTTCATTTGGATCACTAATTAGATTTTGATGGTGTAATCTAATGAAATGATACATTATTTAAATTTAAATATAAAAATCATGTATTTATAAGTAGATTCTAGTGGGGATGTTACATGTGGTATCAAAGCTTTTACTCAAACTCTAGGACATAATGAGTTCATTAATGTTTTCATATCCTTATATTTATTATAGAGGAGAATGGTGAAAGCCAAATTATCTAGAGAGGGTGATTTGAATGTCAATGATAACACCCATCTATTTGATCTTAACTAATTTATCGTTGAGCAAACAACAAAGTTGAATCATATTCTCACAACCATTAATGAGACTAAGGACCAAATTTAAGCCTTGGATTAGGAAGTTCATAGCCATGAAGAGGAATAAAATTAAGATGAACCTTAAGAAAATCCCAATGAGCAAGAAAACCCTCAAGATGTGAGATTTTAGGTAGCTATAGAGTTGGCTAGATATATGAAAAAGGCAAATCTAGCTAAGTTCAATGGAAGTATTTTGGGTGAAAGAACTCAAACATGGTTTATTGAGATGGAGAAGTATTTCAAGATTTGAAACTACTATGAGGTCATTAAAGTAGTTTAGAGAGCATATAAATTGGTAGGTGAAGCAACTACAAGGTATTTCAATAATAAGTTAGAAATGAAGCTTAACTAAAACACCACTACATGAGATAGGTTTACCACTTTGTTTAGATCATAGTCGCTTCCATACTTATATTTTTATAAAAATCTTACATATTTATAAAATCTTTAGCAATGAGACTTATTAGTGAATAAGTAGTGTGAATAGTTGACCAAACTTATGAAGTATGTAGCCCAGTACCAAGAAAAGGAGAGTTTCATGGTTAAGAAATTCATTATGGGATTAACACCCCAAATTAGTGGAGAGTTGGAAATTTATGGACCTTATACCATGGATAAGGTATTTGAGAAGGCAATCAAATAGGGATAGAAGTTGAATTCTCTTACGCAGGCTAGGGATAAGTTTAAGAAAACCTCTAGATGTTTTAAACTAAACTTCAAAAGTAAAAAGTAGAAGTACAGGAGTGGAGACTCCTGGAGGTAGTTCAAAAATTGGAATGAAAAATTCAACAATGATTCAAGTAACAAGAAACTAGGAAATGGTTTCAAATGTGGTTTCAACAGAAAGCAACAGGCTAATAGAAAAGGACAATCTAGGGGTTGATCATTTATGCAGGTGAAAATTATACTCATGAGTGTATATAGGATAAGGAAAATAACAAAGATCTTACTCCTTAGCAGGGAACCTTTTAGAAGCATATTCATGCAATATTCATAATCAACAAGACAAATTCTAAGCTTCACCCATAGAGTTATAAGGCAATATATTTGAACATCTAGACTCCATTTTTATAGATATAAGTGATATATAATATTTTATAGCTCCTAAAATACATGTCAATTTATATATAAGAGTTATAGTAATGGCAAATGCATGGTCGATACAATATGGGAATGATTCAAAATTCAAAGTTGACAAGCGTTTAGTTGAAGTCGAGATTCGATTACCCAAATTAATAAGAGTAGTGAATATGTATGTAGTACCACTAAGATCATATGATGTGATCCTATGAGTCAACAAATTTTCAAAATAGGAAGCTATGCTTGACTACTATCTAAGAAAAGGTTGAGTGTTTGCATGATTTTGGAAATTCAATATAAATTCAAGGTGAAAAGAGAGAGTTAAAACTTAGGAAGATTTATGTAATGTAACTCAAGAAGGATCATGGAAAAGGATGCCAAAAATTTATAAACATGATAAATGAGATGGAGGAGTCTAAGGATCCATCTCTTGAAGATTATCGATTCCTTAGGAATTTTTATGATGTTTTTCTATCAAAATTACTAGGATTTCTTCCTAGATGAGAGTTTTATTAATCTATTGATATCATACTTAGATCAAAACCATAGTCTAAGGCATGTTACAGGATGACAACCATTAAATTGGTTAAATTAAAATCTCAACTCAAAGAATTATTGTCAAATGGGTTGATCAGGTCAAGTGTGTCATTGTAGGGTACACCAGTTGTCTTCATGAATAAGAAGGACAATACACTTTGACTTTGTATAGAGTATAGAATGTTGAATAAGGAAGATATTAAAATAGGTATCTATTATGTCGTATAGATTATCTTTTTGATCAAATGTAAGGAGTAATGGCATTTTATAATATTGATCTTAGAGCAATATGTTATCAACTGATGATAAGGGATGAGTATATTTTGAAGACAACATTTAGAACTCAATATGAGCTCTATGAGTTCATAGTACTACTATTTGGGTTGACAAATGCTATGACATCATTCATGAATCTCACAAATAATTTTTAAGGGATTATCTATATCATTTCATTTGGTATTTTTTGATGACATTATTATATACTCTAAAAATGAAGAGGATCATCTTTGACATCTAGAACTAGTTCAATAATGGTTGTGGAAGCACAAGTTTTATGGCAAGTTGTCTAAGTGCCTATTTTTAAAGGAAAAAAATCAGTATTTGGGACATATTATCCTATGGATGGTATTTAAGTAGACCTAGAAAAGATAATATCTATTATTGAATGGTTGTATCCAAAGAATATGCATGAGGTAAGTTTTTTCATGAGATTAGTAGGCTACTATAGCAAGTTCAATTCAAAATTTTATAATATAGCTAATTTGATTACCTCTCTGCAATGTAAGAACTAATGTTTTATCTAATTAGATAAGTATGAATTAACGTTTTAGTATATTGGTTCCCAATTATTCAACTCTTATGTTCCATGTTTAAAACTTGATGAAAATGACAAACGTGGATGATAAAACTATTGATATGTAATTCTATTCGGGGAAGGATATAACACAGAGATGGACTAAACATAGGCAAAGACTAGAAAGTACAGATAGAGTGTATGGTAAGCTCCTTGCTACTGTTGGCTTTACCTAAACTAATATGAGATGCCCTAAGGGCTATCTTTCTTAAATGGAGTGATACTACAATTCAATCTTCATGGGGATTATTGGCACATAAACATAGGTCTAACCAAGGCATAACTAGAGTTGCACACTCTATTTAGGAAGGGTTGTCACATGAAATGAACCAATGCACTAAGGCAAACACAAGATACTAAAGATAGATGGGGGTGTGTTTGAAACCTTCATTCTAAAGACTTTTCAATAATATGGGGTCAAATTGAAGAGTACAATGTTGGGCTTCCAAGCATAAAGTACAAACACATTTTAATTATGCAACATTCATGCATCTGTAGGAGAATAACAATTAATATATGAAACATGGTGTATTATTTACAAGGTATAATAGGGTAGGACAAGTTTGGTAGTTATTAAAAAAATGTGGTGTGCTGGTCATTTTCAAATAGTATGAATTCTTTTACATACCTAACATTATTCAATTACAAAAATGTAATAGACTAAAATGCAAGATAAAGGAAATACCGGGAGTGGTTTGCATTTATTGGTGGCAATGTCATGTAAATACTGAAATGATTCTTGAAACCCTAGAACATACACTGCAACTATAATTTCATATACCATTTCCTATTAAATTTATAAACCCATAGTCCCCTTAAAAGGTATTCAACAACATATTTTCAAATCAAACTACATAAATGGGTTTATAATCTTAAATCTATGTCAAAAATCATAACCAATGATAAGCATTAAACCAAATATCCAATAAACTAAATTTTTAAAACATATTTTTCTAATTCATCAACATGAAAGAGTAAAAAATACAAGTATTTTTATTAGTTTTTCAAATAAACCTTACATACATCATTTTTCAAGAGTGCTGCCATGGGGACAAGCATGGTGAGTTTTCTCCTTGCTGGACAGGGAAGACATATTAAAATGCTCTAAAAGCTTACTAATGGATGTACAAATGAAACCATATTAATAACAGAGATAAAATGCACACACAACAATGGATCTCATTAAAGAAAGATCCTAGACCTAAGAGGAAGAAACAACAAACAAAAATAACCTCAAAAAAGTAGACTACTAGTAAAATCAGAGTTGCAGAGAAGCAAACACAAAATAGTTTAAAAAAACGTTATATTATTATTTCCCCATATAAATTCATACAATTAATTTACAAATATATAGGAAAGTTATTTCCTATAATTGAGGATATACAATCTCCACCAATATCTCTAAAAAAATTGACTATTAAATGACTATATTGTTATGACAATATATTTGAAGAACCAATCTAATAACTAACTCATAAATATTATATTTACCTCTCAGTAAATATCAAAATATAAAAGCTAATGTACATACTCATTTAATAAATTAATCTCTAACATCCCCCCCCCCTAGTTTTTATATGGTGGAAAAACATTCACACTATCACCTATAGTATGTTCACCCCTATAGCATGCCCTATTTCAGTCATAACCTTGATATAAATAAAGGGTCACTCATTCCATGGTTTTAATCAGATTTACCATAAACCTTGACATGAACAATAACACTTCAATTATTCACCTCTTGTGGTTTTTAAGATATACCACAAACCCTTTCAAGATCCATGAACTGACTTACATTGGTTTTTTCTGTCCTTTCACTATGTTTTCACATCAGGGAATTATGTTTTTGAATTACAAACAGATTACAAATCTTGAACATGTAGATTCCTTTCTTCTTATTTTTTAAACACATAATGAAAATTATGAAAAAACACACTACATTACATATGTCACAAAATCTTCTTGGGCCCTGTCATTGGTGAGTGATGAGAGACTCTAAAACCTCCAGCTTTTGTTTCCTCCTTCCTTTAGTGGATGAAGATACTCAATCAACTAATATCTCGATGAAGCTCATGTTATTGATATTTTGAGGAGAAGTCCCCCCCTAGTTTGGATGTATTTAACATTTAACCACTTTTGACTTAGGATGTAGCATAAAAGCTATAGTATACTTATACAAACAATAAATTTTGATTTTGACATAAAACTAACATTTTGACTCATTTTTTAGCATTTTTTATAATACAAACATTTAAAAAGTAATAAATGAAAATTAATTTTTAAATAATCTAAACAAAATATAACAGTGACCAAACTATAAAGCTAAATATAAAAATGATAAAATACTCAATAATAATAAAAATATTTTGAAATGCATATTCTCAAGACTCTTAAATAATAAAATGACCCTATTACAAATAACTATGACCAAAACTCAATTCTCACTCAAAATAGCCTCTCTTGAATATAAGTGTAACTTTATAAAAAATAATTATTATTATTGACTCAACCCTCTAAATAAAATATAAAATGTAAAGTAAGACCTTATAAGATTTGGAAATCTACATACAAATATGATTCGTAGAGAATGATAGAAAAAAACAAATTTTGGTTTGACAGAGGAATGTTTCAAAATACCTCAACAATGATGTGCTTTTTCAAAGGTGAAGAATAAATCCGCATGCATCAAACACTTTCTTGAGTGAATTTTTCCAACTCTAAATAGAATAAATATGTAAAATTCCTTTATGTTGGGAATAAAATATAGATTATCTATTAGATATTGTTGATCTATAGAGACAACTTTGAGTACGTGATTTCCAAGAATGCAAGAGGATGCCAAGCAAAGTGGGATCAAGCTAAAATGAAATTTGAGGTTGATTTTGATATGTAACACATTAATCTATGTGTCTGATAAAAATTCATGTTTGAACGTGATACGTAGATCCATAGAATTATTCAAGGATCTAATTTCTATTTACTCTCTATAGAATCCTACCAATTTGAGTGGGCTCTATGATACATCTGAATGTAGTAGAGCTCAATGATGGACAACTCGGCCATTAATAATGAAAATCCCCATACAGGCAATATGCAGAGGTAAATTTGACTTAATATAAGGAAAACATACACAATTTTTAGTAGATCTAAGAGTGTTCATATCTTTCCACCTTTGGGTGAAAGTGCTAATATTTTGAGGCCATATATGAGTCTATATAAAACTCCTTAAAACTCCAATGAGTTGGACTGTATCCTTCAATGGGTAATGAATCTCATGCATTGGGGTAACAAGGAAAAAAATAGAGATACCCCTATAAAGAAATTTATTTATCCATCATAAGATCTCCTACTATGATACCAGATATCGATAAAACTAGAGTTGTAGAGAGCCTAACACATAGAATAATTTAAAAACATAATATATTATTATTTCTTCATATAAAACCATATGGGTCATTTATAAATATATAGGAAAGTTATTTAATATAATTTGGGTGATACAATGTCCACCAATATCCCTCACAAACAAACAAACTATTAAACAAATATATTTTTATCACAATACATTCAAATAACTAATCTAATAACTATCTCATGAATATTATATTTACCTCTTGATAAATATCAAACTGTAAAAACTAATGTAAATACTCATGTAATAAACTAATCCTTAACAAGGACAATCCCTCTTGTTATAAACTTTCTCATCATTTTCCAATCCATGAATATGGGTTACAATTTACAATAATGCAAACTTACAATCCGCTCTCAAAGTTTTTTCAAGATGATTCTAGTTTGAATATACTCTTTGCCACACCTAGAATCTTCATTTCTTTGCAATGAAAATGATTCTTGTAACTTCCTCTACATGTAATGATGAATATGTTCAACAAAACCTTTGATTCCTTGATTGGAAATGTATTTAATTCAAGATTGAAGGAGAATATTCATTTTTGTAGGCAAATAAATCCTTTGACTTCTTTTACAACTACCTAGTCATGCCTTTGACCACTTATTTACATAGCTAGAACATTCTAGACATCTGACCATCCTCTCATGCACGTCAAAGAACATCCTTGCTTTGTAATTATTTTATGGGAATATTCCATATCCATGGCCATTTGAAAAAATATCATTGGAATGGCCCACCTCGATGTTGCACACCTGAAACATTTCTCCAATGGAATTATTCGAGCAAGTAAAACATTTAGAAAAATGGAAGACTTAGATTATTTTTACCTTTTTTGCCTTTGGACTAAAAAATGATTTTCGACATTTTGATTTTTTATCATTTGAATTTTAGCGTTGTTACTAAAATTTTCAATGCATAAATGCATTACATTACACTTCTTATCCTTTTTGGGAACTTCTTATCCCATTTGCAAATTTGTAATATCTTTATTAAAGGGAAATCTAGAACTCAATGGCATATTTACAACTTGAAAATTGGCAATAAATAATTCATAGTTATAGTTCCCCTTAAAAGTTCCCTTAGGTAATTGGGAACTCTAAGTGCAAATTAAAACTTACAAATTTACAATTTATAGTTGAAGTTCCCCTAAAAAGTTTTGTCAAGGACTCGGGAACTCCAAGCACAATTTACAACTTACAAATTTTTAACTTGTAATTTGAAATTGTAGTTTCACTAAAAATATATAGCAAGGAAATAGGAACACCAAGTACAAATTGAAAATTGAAAATTTCTAACATGAAATTTGTAGTTTCAGTTTCCTTGAAAAGTTTCCATAGGGAAATGGGAACTCCAAGTGCAAATTCGAACATGTTAATTATAGTTGAAATTCCTATCACAAGTTCATTCATAGAAATTATGAACTTCTAGAATAATTTGAAATATTTAAAAATGTAAAATTGTAATTGGCCTTGAAATGTTTTCTTTGAACAAGGACCTCAAGTTCATCAGCATTAACTAGCAGGTTTGGGAGATCTAAGTGAAATTTGTAATTTGCACATTTGTAAAATTGCAAAATTGCATTCCTCCTCAAAATATCCTCAGATTTTCTCTTGAGTTGACTTTATCCTCCACTTGTTTTGACTGACAAGATTGGAATATTTGATTGCACATTGCAACTTTAATTTTGATGAAGTCCAGTTTGCAAGTTGCATCTCACACAAAAATCTCCCAGTGATTTTGGAGCCTCAAATGCAATTTTTGAAAATTATAATTTCTTGACTTTTCACCTAACTCTATTCCAATCTGGTTAGCAAATAAACTTTGGGAGAAACTTCCCAGAATCCAACCTTTTCTCTATTTGATGCCTTAACTCAAAAATCTATCTTTGTGCACAATGAATTTGAATCTAAAGCATTAACCAATGGAAATGTGTGTTTCCCTACAAGCATGGAAAATTTTCAAACCCTGTACAATGTGTAATGACCATAGATAGATTTTAAAGGTCATCATCTATTTGAATTAGGATCTAATTCATATTTCTATCTTTTGTAATCATTGACACCTCTTGAGACATGGAAGGCCTAAAATTTGCTATAGATTGTTTGCATAAACATGTAACCTCGATGAAATGCATAACCTATTTTAAAGGATACTATTTTCACCTTGGATTAACAACATCCAAAAAAAATTTCTCTCACCTATAATTCCATGTCTAATCCAAAAACAATTGCCTCTCTTCTGAAATGTTAATCATGGTAATACTCCTACCACTGATCATCTCAAGAACAACTATCCCAAACTATAAATTTTTGTTTACTCTTGAGCTAATTAACCAGCTATTATACAAACCCATGTACTAATATGAGTGACATTACCTAGAAAGAGCTCAGCCATACCACACTACCCATTCACTTGGGTATTTAATATTTCTCACACAATCTTTAGGTGTCTCGTATGGATAACAACATGTAGTGGAATCACACAATTTTCATCCACAAATCAAGAGCATAAGACATAGTATATTGAAACAATATGGTGTCCCATGGAGTATTAGCCTCACTACATATATTTTATAGCTTGTCTTTAAACTAATGATTTTATTGAAGGCCTTGATTTAACACAAATTATACCAATATCATTGTTTACAAAATAGTTCAAACTTTCTCATCATAGGGAAATCTACCATCAATATATTTTCAAAATGTATTTATGAATTTTTTTTGTCATTATTAAATAAATAAACATGATCACATGATCTAGGGGAGTATTGTAGTTGCGTGCAAGTGCATATGAGTTGAGAGATCTTTGCAACAAGACCCAAGAACCTTATGTGTGCCACTCAACTCTGATATTTTCCTCACTATAATCCTAACATCATTTATGTAGAGCCTCTTTGACAAAGATCCATCCTTTTCTTCTAGACATATATATAAATTGGATCCGAAACAAGATGTAAGAGAAACATAAATAATTTCCATGTTATTAGTCAAATGTCTCATCTTTTGCCTTTTTCACAACAACATGTTTACAATAGCAAAAAGGTAATTAGTATATCTATCATGTCCATCACTTTGGTTGTAAATTTTTTATCCCATGCTAACGATTCATCCAAGATAGAGGCATGTGTCTCTTTCCCTAGCACATTTTATAGTCATCCTTGGTCACCACTTAACCTATAGAAAGCACATGGTTCAATTATTGAATTATTTGAACTCCATTTGAAATCTATAGGATCTTGAGATATTCACATAATTTGTAAGTTTGTGAATATGTAAATTACATCTTGGGCTCCATTCTCTACCAATGTCCTTTGGCTACGGGTTATAGAGATATGAGAACACTTTATAATTTGTAATTTTAATATGTATTTTCCACATATTGTTTCTCCCTCATAGACATCCACCAATTTCCCACATAGTCGACACTTCATTGTGGGATCTCGTAACCATCCTGTAATTTGTATATTTCAAACTTACATTCCTTCATCATTTGTTTTCTAAGATTTTTGGTCTCATTTTCAAGTTTCATCAACTTAGATTAAATGTTACAATCTCCACCCAATAGTTTCATGGGGTTCCATGTTGTCATTTCAATTTGGACTTCGATTAAGCCTACACTTTACCCTAAAAATTTTGCCAGCGATTTCTTAGACCCACGTGTCTCCATGTTGGTGCCCAAATTTGTTTATATTGTGGCTTAAGATCATGTTGTTTTGACTCCCTTTTGTGAAATGTGGGAAATAAGACACATGGGCTCCTCTATTACTAACCTTTTTTATTTGAAACACTGATGCCTTCATTAATATCTATGTGGTTTCAATTTTCCATTGTGGACCCCTTGTTAAGATTCCCAATGTATTTGGCCACCAACAATAGCTCTTGACCAGGGATGTACATCCCCTTTGGGTGTGAAAAGAACCCCAAAAAATAAGACCAGGTACCAATCCATTGGGTTACAGAGTCAAGACATCAATAATTTCAAAATAAACATCGATGGAAACTAAGTAAAACAAGGCATATTGATAAAAACATATTTGGATAATCTAAAAATGAACACATGATAAAAACAATGAAATGAAATATATAAACAATGACCCAAAGTAGAGGGGCAACAAAACAACAAAAAAACAAAACTATACACTATACAATACTTTACACAATCATGGACTTAGTCTAGGAAATGTTTCAGATGTCTATCATCAACTAGCGACTTGGGTATCTCATCATCCCTAAATTTATTTACATTTTTTAGTAGCTTTTTGTCCAAGATGAAGTTTATCAATCTATGCATTTTCTTGAAGCTAATGATGTTAGGCTGTAATGGGATGACATATTGAAACAAATCCTTTCTACCTGACTTCAAATTTGGATAAGACCAAGCTAAGAAAACATAGTACTTTTTCATCATATCTAAATAAACTTGTTTCTCAGCTGCATCTAGGTGAGTACCAAGTAAGATTGCCTCAATTTAATCAATGTCATTAGTGCACTTAAAGGAAATCTTGAAATAAAAATGAAAATAATTGCCATTAGGGGTGTAGAAGATAACTCCAGCTCCATTTCCAAGATTGGAGCAAGCCTTATCAAATGAAATTCTCCAGAAAACACCTTTGTTATCAAATTTAACATCAATAATAACTGGTTGTTCAAAAACATCCACATTACTAATGAATATACCTAATTTCACATCCATGTACAACACTTCATGTAGAGCATGTTTTAGATCTACAATTACATGCAACATCTTTGGCTCTCTATGAAGTTTGACTATCTTACCCTCCTATGGAATGGTGGCTTAAGACAAGTCCATTTGTATACTTCCACCCATGTTGGCAGAAAATTTTTGTGATAGAAGCATCCCCCACTTAGGTGGTCAGTTCAAAACTACCATGCCCATATTTAAATACTTACCAAGATGAACTACTAACTGCACTACCAACCCTTTAACTTTTGCCACAACTAGTATTTGTCATGAATCCATGGCATAACACTAGACAAAGGCTAATTTTATTTTGACTCTGATATAATTTAAGACACCTAAGGGAATGACATTATAAGAGGACCTAGAATCAAACATGTAATTATGAACAATTAGACCATTGATCACTAGGGTTGTGTAAAATAGATCCATATTTAGCTGACTTTATACCAATGTAGTTGCCAAATAGACCCATGGATATGGTTAAACAACCTCGTTTAATTCTTCATCACTTTCTAGGAATATTTTGGGTGAAGTGATTTCATTTGTAGCTAAATTCTCACCAAATTATAAATATTCAAATGCCCTCTTTCTATGTTCAGGTATGTATAATAACTCAACAAGTGGCATGCTGACTTTTAGTTGGCTCAACACTTAGGCCATATCACACATACTATACTAAGGAAGGAGGTAATTAGGTGGAAGGGGGAAAACACCTTCATCTAAGAAACAATCACTTAAAGTATGAAGTGGAATACGCTGGGATGAATTTGCATTTTTTAAAATAATCTTGAAAGGTGGGTTTGTTGTAACATCAATTTCACCCTTTGGAATACTAGATAGTATGGTTACTCTATTGTTGGTTGGATCAATTCTTAGTTTAACATCTTGAGAAATAGGTGTTAAATTTAAATAATAAGGGACTATCATAGTCTTCTTATATTCCTTACATGCATCCCCTACCCTTGGATTTTTTGGGGTAGAGCCTTGAGGAGTAACACATTGTTGCTTGCTTCTCAATTTATATTCTTTCTCTTGGGCAACTATTTTATTAATTATAAGTTACATACAAGGAATTCCCTCATCATATTTTTAAGTCATCATAGATCTTAAATTTTTTATATTATGGTCATATAAAATGTAAAAATTGGTAACTTGAGTGAGGCTTATGACACCCAACCCATAGGTCCCTTTTGCTTGCTCTCATGACCCTCATAGGTATCTTTTCACTAATTCCCAATCATCTGTAACCTTTTATACCTAATCCAATCTTAGTCAAACTACTCTTTCCATGTTTACCATCAGTTTAGAACAAAATCACCACACTTGGATATAACACCAAAGCCTCTCTTTTCTACTTTTGACATTCTTATCCAAGTGTATATTTGGCCCCAATGGTAAGTTTCTTCTGATTCCCCATCCATCTCCTTGTCAGCCTAATGTGAGTACATTCAACCCATGACCAATGAATCCCTATAAAATCCCATTCAAAGATCATTTTGAAAGGGTTGGGAATTATCACTAAGCGAGCATGAATACAAACATAACTAATCAAGCAATCCTCCTTATTCTCTACATAAAACCAACCAATATACTTGCAATCTTATGTAAATCCTTACACCAATACATAGCCACCTTAAGCACATGTAGTTTAGTATTTTTCATATTCATACACTCTATTGCACAAAGTACATCAAGTGGGAGAACTACATATGGCTTCATCCCTCTTTGGAGTATTGGTATATAGGCAACATGCCCACACAAGGGGTGTGGATACATGTTCTATGAATCTTACACACAATAACCACCCCCGCCCGCCGCCCCCCCCCCCCCATCTTTCTCAAAAATTTTCAAAGCAAAATGGAGTATATGGGTCGAATAGAAAATTTACTTTACAGGGAGCTATGTAGACCTCTAACTATCAAAACTTCATAAATAGGGTCACATAGGCATAACTAACAAAACCCAAAAAGATTAGATCTCCTAGGAAATAGTGGTATAGGTGGACTATAGCACTAGTTCCATTCCTATCCACCTTTAGTGCTCCTATCCAATCATAAAATGAAGGTTATTTCTTATTTTATGATAGTGTCCTTGTCTTGCATAGTGAATCTTAGACCCTATCTTAGTTGTATCAGTCAGTTTTTAGATAAGTCTTATTTTCTCCCTCTTATTACTATTTTTAGAAAGGTTAAAATTGCAATCTAATTTACATAAACTAGTATCTTAGTTATTCCATATTTATTTACTGATATTACTACTTAGACCTTTTAACTAAATTAGGAATAATAAACCAATATTCCAAAGATTGTTAAATCATTTGATGAACCCAACTTACTTCATTTATGCATAAAAATCCTATAAACCCTAGAGTAAATTTCCTGAAGATTTTTTCTATATTTTTATAATTTTTTACCTCCATAATAAAATAAAAAATTATCATAAAATTTTAAATTTTTGTATTATTATTATTATTATTTTTTAAAACATTAGTTGCCCATACTAGGTCCCAGTATTTTCTCAATAATTTTCTAATTTTTTACTAGTATATTAAAATCACAAATTCACCTCAAATTTCAAAATTCAATAGTAATTTTCAAAAATAATTATTTTTAAAGAATCCTAGTTACATCTAATAGGTCTTTTTAAATCACAAATTTTCTAATAAATTTCTAATTTTTTACATGTATATTTTACTCAAAAATTCACTTTAAATTTAAAAAATTTATAATAATTTTCAAATTAATCATTTTTCAAACCCTAGTTGCATATACTAGGTCCTATTGCTTTTGAGATATCACCTTACATTCAAAAATTAGATTTTAAAAATGAATCACACTTATTTACTATTTTTATTACATTTCTTGCAAAAGATAAGGAGACCATCATTGGTCCTATCATGTACATGAATGATGAAGTTTGCCATATGTTAATACAAAGCTTTATTCTTTACATTTAATTCTAATTTTTCATAATATGGGATGATATTAAGAAATCTATTATTAAAAATGCTAATATATCATTTGAATCAACTCTCTTGGAGCCTCTATCTCATGACGAGTCATGTTGCATGGTCCATTTTACTCTTCCTCAGGTCACTACATATCATCAAAGAGCCCAGTTGACACCCTTTGTCCCTCGACCACCTTGACCTATCAATTATTTCTACTTTCCTCTCATAGCTATTGCTAGTCTTATATAGATAGTAGATAATATGATTAGAGTTATTAATCGATGTGCCACCATGCATCTCCACCTAGTTAGGAACCCCACCAGCCTCCCATTCCTTCCCATCCCAAGCTCAACCCTCTAGCACAAGTATATTTTCCTAAGACCTATGATATTATTGATCCATTGAGAAACACACCAGCTAATATTTTCATGTTAGAATTGCTTCATAAATCCAATTTGTTTAAGGACATTCTCTATCACGCACTCACTTAGACTTGTATATCCATTGATTTAGAGCCTTCTTATTTCTAATCAGTGGTTAACATGTTAAAAACTGTAGAAGATGCTATTACCTTTGATCATGATGACATTCTATATCAGATAATTATTGATAAAAATTTACCACTATTCATTCAAGCTCAAGTCAAAGCTAGTGTAGTTAAGGGAGTTCTAGTTGATAGTGATTCCATAATTAATATATGTAATATTACATTCTTATAAAGCATGGGCATGGACATGGCATCCATGCAAAAATCATATAAGAACATTAGAGGATTTGATGAAATACCACAACAAACATTGGGCACCATTGCTTTAGATAACATGGTAGGACCTAAAACCCTCTCTACATAGTTCTAGGTCATGCCATGTCCTCTTTATTATAGTATTTTACTCAGAAAACCTTGGATGCATACTATGGGCATAGTTCATTCTAATCTTCATCAATATGTTAATTTTATCCATGAAGGATACTTATACACATGTTTAATAGATAACCATCCATTTAGATATTATCAAACTATAGAGTCATCTTCGACTATTTCACTAGATGGGGCACCTCATATCATAGTTCAAACACCACCTCATTGCATTTATCTTGATTAGATACATACATATGAGGTTGGAGAGACAAGAACTTCTCATACTCCTCCACTTAAAATTGTGTCCTCAACTCTAAATATTTATCCAGTCATAGTAGCTTCAACTATTCCAGCTACTCCATCAGTCACAATTCCTACACCTACTACAATTTTACATTCATCGACAATAGTTTCAATAGTACCAGTTGAATCTATAGATATAGTTAGCCCATTAGCTATAGACACTCTCACAACACCATTATCTTTTACTAATATAGTTGATGAGAATCCCATATCGTAGTTACCACTTGTGATAAATTTTGAGTTACCATATGTATATGATGTTGATACATATTCCTAACGTTCTTCAGATGATGATACGACACCCACACTCCTAGATGACTATTTTTTGTGGGTTGAAATTTACACCAGTAGGCCCAAAAGATTATCAAGATGAATCTAGAGCTCTTATTACAATCCTACATCACTCTTAGAATATCTCACTACACTCACAAGATATACTCCATATTTATGGCCATAGATAGATCACTCAACACATATAGTTCACATGGTTACCTCTATGTATATAGAGTTAGTCATTCATATTTAGGTAGGAAATACACAACACCAACCACATATTATGTGATAAATTTTACATGATCATGGACTAATCACATTACCTATAATATGACATAGAACTATTAGTAGATTATCACAGTAGGATGGTCACCCATTTTTTCTTTTTCACAAGATCACAAGCCATGTTACAAGCTCATGTACAAATTTATAACATAGATTAGATAAACTACAGGTTTAGGGTATTATTTATATTATAGCACCACCAACACTAGATTCTCTACTTCCACTGAAGTAATCTAATACAAGAGCTAAACATCTTAGATAAGAATCAACATCTCCACCACCAAAATAACCTTCAGTTTACCTTTGGTAGGATGACACCATGTACATAGCTTATAGAGCATATGATGATACTTATGATGATGATGTTAAAGCATTTGATGATGGTCATGATCTCTTCCCCCATTCCATCCCCAATGAGCTGCATCCTTGGGCCCTTTACCTCCTCTAGCCTAGTCTTTTCTGTCATCATATGATTATTGCTTTATTCATATGCATATTGCTTTATTCATATTCTTGTATATAGCATTTTTTTCTAATGTGTGTATATAGCTTATTTCCAAATTCTTGTATATAGTCTTCATGTGATTGATTGTACATATCTCATAACATTTGAAAATATAAAAACAACACAACATATCAAAAACAAAAAACATTCAAAGATATCAAAAATACAAAAACATTCAAATAAATCAAAAGAAAAACACCAAAAATATTTTGATTATATGCATTATCCATGATTTACATTTTTGTTGTTATGCTAGACTTACATTTGATGTTATATGTTATTATTGGTCAATTTATCTATACTACCATGCTTCACTTGATCTCCTTTAAGTGTGTGTAGTGACATCCAATGCTTTGATTGCTTCACTCTACCCATTGAGGGGGCATCCTACTCTACATTGAAGACACAGATTGATATACATACCCACCTGGGGCATCTTCTACATGACTACACCATCTAGATTATGTCATTCCTACACCACACACTCTAGTAATCATGTTGATGTAAATTACTTAATAGCTTGCACAAATTACTCTATCGATACTCACTAGTGTATAGCACTTGTGTATTCCATAGCATATACCTAGTCTTTTACCTATATGTCTTGCATACTTTAACTTTTTGTTTTGATTAGTTAGGTGTGATTATATTTCCAGTATTTACATGATTTCCTTTCTTGCTTTGTATAGCTAGATGTGATTGCATTTCTCAATTCATGTTTGCCTCCTATATGTACCTTAGGACATTTGCTAATGTCCTTTCCTTCTATTCATGTGTGTGCCTTAGGACATTTACCAATGTCCTTTTCCTATACTCTTCTACATGATTATGACTTTCACACCAACCTTTATTGTCTCAATTGTATGTGTGTGTGGCATTTGAATATGCCTTGTATGTTTACCTTCCAATTTGAGTGATATGTGCCCATGTATCTTGTTTGCTTGGCCCCTTGGCCACCCTTGTATGGTTCTTTATTCTTTCCTTGTGTGTTTGTTGATTGATTGATTTTTTATTATTACAATGCGATGATCCACATCATGCATTATTCTTGCTTTCTTGGATGCCATGATGGACATCATGCTCCATCCCTCCATAAAACTAACAACTAAAAAATAACCAGACTTCTATTTTTTGTTCATTATATTTCACATGCTATTATATTATTATATATATCTAGGCATACCCCTGTTTATATAACAATTTCCATTACAAACACTATTATAACTAGTGATATTTTGTCAATTTTCATTGATATATCATGTATCTTTGTACCATAACACAGTTGCAAGACTCTTTATTCTAAGGGAAGTAATTACAAGGTCTTCATTCCTACCCTTAGAAGAGGGGGAAAAAATAGGGGTTTTCTCATATATATTTGAGCTCCCATTGATTAAAAAAATCAATTTCAAAAAAACTCAAAATATCAACCAAACATCAAACTAGTCAGAATAGACTAGGTAGAGAGTGAAAATATTAGAATAATTTATATATTTAGCCCAAGACAATAGTGTTAATATTTGACTACAACACTAGTGACACTATTATCCATTTTTGGCACTCCTATCAAAACAATAGATAAATTAGACTTTCTAGAATTAGGTAGAAAGGTAGGTTCAACTACAATTTTGCATAGTCAAACTAGTTCAAAATCAATAGTTTTTAGTACACTTTTACTTAGAGAATCTAGATATTGGGAACAATATACATGACGTAATGACTCTCACTTCTAGTTTTAGATACGATAGTTGGTATAACTTCCAAATAAAAATCCATGTTCTAGACACCAATGATTGGGGGTAATGTGAGTGGCATATTTCTTTTCTTTTCTTTTTGAGTTCAGTATTACCCAAGAATTCTCAGAAATTATGTGCCTTATTCCATCTGTAGGTGGTTTTCATATTTTTAGAGTGGCTTTCATATAAGCCTAGTGCACCAATTTTGAATTGGCTTTCATACAAGCCTAATCTCCATCTTTCATAGTGGCCAAGAGTAGCCTAGTTTCAAGCATTGATTTGGTTATCCATGCCAACACAGTTAGATCATAGTATATTCATGATATTCATGAGCCATCCCATATGACACACATCCATACCAGTATTAGTTCATAGCTTCACTTCATAGGAAAATGATGGAGCCAAAGTACTAGCTAGCCATTGTATTCTTGAGCCACCTATTTAAAGAGATTGGACACATAGTCCAGACATTGATTAACACACGCATGATCACACAACTTCACTAGTGGGCAATGATGGAACCAAAATTACAACCTTTCTATTCTTGAGCCACTCTTGAGGAATTACCTACTCAACTCCATTCAGGATATTACTCTTAGTTCAACACACAGATAACATCATTCAACATCATAATAGATTCATAATTTATAGTGTGCTCTCTCTATACACACTCAACATCAGACAACTTCACGAGATTTACCATTATAGGTGTGTTTAGGTACACTTTATATTTTTTCTTTATCTTAGTATTTCACTTTAATGCATGACTACAAGAAAGGGGGGTAAAATGTAGTCATATAAAATACAAAAATTGGTAACTTGAGTCTGGCTTGTGACACCCAACCCATAAGTCCCTTTTTCTTTCTCTCATGACCTTTATAGGCATCTTTTCACTGATTCTCAATTATCTATAGCCATATAGACTTAATCTAATCTCAACTAAACTACTCTTTGCATGGCTAATCCATCCCATGAGGTCCCATCAACTTAGGACAATAACACCACACTTAGACTATAGAGTCAGTGCCACTCCTATCCACTTTCAGTGCTCCTGTCAAAGTTCAATTCTGGCCCCAATATTCACTTTCTTTTGATTCCTCATCCTTATCATTCTCGACCTAATGTGAGTATATTCAACCCATGACCAATAAATCCTTATAAAATCCCATTCAAAGATCATTTGGAAAGGGTTGGCAATTATAACAAAGCACGCAAGAATACAAGTAAGAATACTCATGCAATCCTCCTTATTACCTATATAAAGCTAGCTAATACACTTACAAGATTATCCAAATCCCTACACCAGTCCCTAGCCACCTCAAGCACATCTAGTTTAGTGTTTTTCATATTCAAACACTCTATTGCATAAAGCACATCAAGTGGGAGAACTACATATGACTTGATCCCTCTTTAGAGTATTGGTATGTAGGCAGTAAGCTGACACAAGGGGTGTAGATATATGTTTAGTGACTATTAAACACACTATGTTCTCCCTTCTATTTCTCAAAATTGTTCAAAGAATAATTGAGTATAGGGTTTGAAGAGAAAATCTACTCTATAGGGAGCTCTTTAAACTTCCAGCTCCTAAAACATCATAGATAGGGTCACACAGTGATAGAGAACAAAACATAGAAAGCTCAAATATTCTAAAAATATCATTAGAGGTGGAATATAGTGTTAGTGCCACTCCTATCCATTTTTATCACTCCTATCCAATCATAAAATAATGTTTAGACCCTAATTTGAGATAGTGTCCTGGTCTTGCATAGTGATTCTCAAATCCTATCTTAACTATATCAATCAATTTTCAGCTAAGTCTTATTTTCTCCATCTTATTATTATTTTTATAAAGGTCAAAACTACAATCCAATTTACATAGATTATTATCTTAATTATTTCATATTTATTTACTAATTTTACTGCTTAGACCCTTTAACTAAATTAAGAATAATCACCAATATTCAAAAAATTATTAAATCAAAAATCATGATTGGGTAATTCATATGCTTTTGCTATATTAATATCACAATAAAATTTATAATTTGGGATAAATACCTTCTTGACTATACTCTAAAATTAACCAATAGTAGTAGTATTATACAATTATATGCAGATAGACAACCCACTTTGGGGGACTTCACAATTGAACATTAAAATATCATCATTATCAAACGTAGACTTAGGATCATCCACATATTCACTAATTGGTTTAGTAGTATCACATGGAGAATGGGGAAGGAAGAATTAATCACACTAATAAATATCAATGTCATAATTTACCATATTTACTTTGATGACATTTAATGGATCAAACACTTCTTTTCTAGCCCCTCTAATCTGATTTTTATCATTCCTTTCATCATGTGTACACCTTTTCCCTTTATAATTGTCCCTAATATGGAAATTTGGCTTCCATTATTCTTTATTCAAATTTTAATATCTATCCTAGCCTATAGACCCATGATGCATCCCCTTCTCATCTCTAGCCAACTTGTATGACATTTCCTTGATAGTGAAGGCCAAAGTCTTCACGGTTTACTCAAGGTTGGTTATGTTAGTTGACTACATTTCTTTTTAGATTAACCAAGTTTACATTATCTCACTTAATCATAGGCTTTCCCATATCTTTTATGTTGTTCTCAACTTGGATGGTCGTATTGAATGTCGATTTTAGGTTTGTGGGAGCCTTGTCGCTCAAGTAATACACAACCTTCTTCTCAAAGGCATCATAATATTTAATCTAGCACGTTGTGTCAGTAGCACTAGTGTTATGGTTAGTTTTAATAAACCATATTATAAACCCCATTAGGTTTATTTATTAAAATCCAATTTGTATCCTTAGCAAATATGAATATTTCAAAAAAATCACCTTTTTAAGTTTTCCATATAATCACCCATCTACATAGTTAAAACATATAGGTTGTGGGATAAATTTTAAAAGAGTATAAAAATATTTCCTAAACCTTAATATTATTTCATATTTGGATTCCTCTTGAATATCTATGCAATTTCAAAAAATAATCGTTTAAAACGAAGTTTGTATACAAAAGTTATGGCCTCCATAAGTTGGTGTTTAGTTGCATTGCATCATGCCATCAGATGGTAGCATGTAGCTACCCAATAGTAAAATTATGCCTCAAATCATTATATAATTTGGATTTGTCTTGAATATATATAAAATTTCAAAAATTATATTGTGTCAAACTGAGTCCTTATGTAAAAGTTATGGCATCTAGAAGTTGGTGTTCAGTTGTATCGCATCATGCCATTAGGTGGTAACATGCAATGATTAGACATAAAAAATTTTCTCAAAATAATTATTCTACCTATCATCATGATGTAATTTGTATTCCTCTCAAATGTTTATACAATTTCAAAAAAAAATCTCAAACTGAGTCCATATGCAAAAGTTACAGCTTATGTAAGTTGGTGTTTAGTTGCATCACAACATGCCATTGGTAGACAACATTCTACCAAGTGACAACATCATGATGCTACCAAGTGATAGCACCATGATGCATCTAGGTGGTACCAATGGTATGATGTGATGCAATTAAATGCCAACTTCTTGAGGCTATAATGTTTGTATATAGGGTTATATTGAGATAATTAGTTTTTTAAATTACATATCTCTTTGAGATGAAGTCAAATATACAATAATATTAATGTTTTGAAAATATTTTAAAACTCTTTTTCATCTATCTCACAACTTATCTGTCAGATGACCTCAATATTAACATAGCAATGAGGTAGATAATGAAATATGGATGGGAACCCCTGTGAACTTATTTATTATAATATAAGGTGAATCATAAGGATGCACCCATAATTATTCTAATCAATTTATGAGCTAACCCCTAAAAAAATTACATCCCAAAATTTTTGGTAAATGGGTCTTATATACTACTCATGAAAAATTGCCTAATACTATTTACCAAAAATTGAATATTCATGAATTAACAAATATTTACCATTATAATTTACCCTTCCTAATATTCTTAGGCAGCCACATCATGGTCTTATTGAACCTTATATTAAAATCCTACACACACTTGTAAGGGTTCTTCTTATTTTTTTCCAATTCTACCAAGAGAATTCTAGGATAAATAATATCACCATACTTGGTTTTGAAAACATTCTTCATTTCTTCCCATGAATCAATGGATCCATAGGTAAGGGAATTAAACCATTCATGAACCTCTTCTTATAATATGTGAAAAAATAGCTTAGTGTAGACATGTTCATGCTCAACATCATAATCCTCAATAATAATGTGAAAGGCCCTAAAGTGTTGATCACCAATGACTGCATTATCCCCTTGAAACATTGAAAGGCAGTTCCTTATTTCATTCGAGACTTCATTAGGATAACCTTCCATCTTCTTAAATTTAATTGGTCTCAATATATGAAATCAAAATGTATGACGTTTATTCTCATCATGATCCCTATGCCTCATGATTTGTTCTAATGTGGGTTTAATATAAGATGGCAAAGGACTATGAGGGGGTGAGTGAGATGAAATTGATGGATCAAACATATGAGGAGATTTATTTGGTTGAGAAGGTGCTCGATAGTAAATGGGACTATAATATTCTGAATCACTAGGAGAGCTATGATAATCTTCAATAATAGCAAGTTTAACAAATAAAAGTTTAGGATTATCAAAATCTTGACAAACCAAACACTCCTTTATAGTTGAACTTTGTCCTTCATTTAACCTCCAAACATATCTCTTTCTTATTTGATGAATACTTAAGGGATAGACAAGTTTTACTGATGAGTCACCTTTGAAGGATGATCTTAGTCCTTCCATTTTTGTAATCAAACGAATAGTCAAATCTAAAGATATTTGAATTATACACTAATTTTTTTAATCTAGATGATGTGTTAGAGTCACCATTAAAAACAAACTTATAGAATATACTATTTTACAAATAGGCGAAACCACCTTAAAACATGATAAATAATCAACTCTTTGTAATAAATTTAGCATATGTCAATTTATCAAATCTCTCAATTCATGGAACATCCCAAAAGGAGTGTTATGGTGTTGATAGAACAAATAACCAAAGATGCAAATAATAGGTAAAGAAGTTTTATAAATTTAATCTATTATAGCTCTCTACAAGATTCCCCAATAACTTGGGTAGTAATAATTTATTCCTCGGAAATGGTACCGACAAAGTGTTGGTTCCCAATTATACACCTGTTATGCTCCAATTGCATAATTGATAAAAATGGAAAATGTGAATGATAAAAACTTTTATATATCATTATAGTTGGGTAAATATTTAGCACACGGATGGACTGAATATAGACAATGACTGGAAATCACTGATAGAGGGTATGGTCACCTCTCTGCTAATTCTAGCTCTCCCTAAAATAAGGTGAGAGGACCTAAGGGGTAGCTTTATCATATGGAGTGATATTGTAATTCAATTTCTATTGGGATTATTAGAAAACAAATGTAATTATAATAAGGGAATAATAAAATTTATACACTCCACCTAGGAAGGCTTGTCACATGGAATGAAACAATGCACTAGGGCAAACACAAGCTATTGAAGACAAATGGGGATGTGCTTGCAACCTTAATTTTAAAGAATTTTCAATAATAGGGGGTTAAATGGAAGATTGCAATGATAGGATTCAAATCAAAAAGAACATACACATTTGAAGTATGCAACATTCATGCATTTATAGGCAAATAACACTTAACATATGCAACATGGTATATTAATTGCAGGGTAGAATAGGGTAGGCCAATTTTAGTAGTTATAAAAAATGGGTGGTGTGTTGGTGGTTTTCAAATAATAGAAATTCCTTCACATAGTAGACTAAAATGAAAGCTAAGGGAAATATAATGAGTGGTTTTCACTTATTGGTGCCAATGAAATGCAAATACCAAAATGATTCTTGAGACCCTAGAATATACATTGCAACTAGATGTTCATATACCTTTTCCTATTAATTTCATACACTTGGGGTGCCTTTAAGAGGTATTCAACAACATATTTTCAAATTAAACTGTAGAAAGGGTTTTATAATCTTAGATCTATGTCAAAAATGACAACTAGTGATAAGAATTTAATAAGATATCAAATCAGTAGAATTTGTAAAACATATTATTGTATTTCATCAATAGAAAAGAGTAAAAACCACAAGTATTTACATTAACTTTACAAAAAAACCTTACATAGATAATTTTTGTTAAAGGCTTCTAATGGGACAAGCATGATGATTTTTCTCCTTGTTGGATAGGGGAGACATATTACAATACTCTCAAAGATTTCAAATGGTTTTCTAGCTGTAACCACCTTAGCAAGAGAGATAAAATGCACACACAATAATGGATACCAAAAATCAAAGAGCCTAGACCTAGGAGGAATATAACACAACCAACAACAACCTTCAAAAGGAAGACAAGCCATCTTTTTATACATTTTCTCACCACTTTACAATCCGATCATATGTGTTGCAATTTGAAATATTGAAAACTTGCAATATGCTCTCAAAATTCCACCAAGATGCTTCTGGTTGGAATATGATCTTTACCACACATGGAATCTTCATGCCTTTAGAATGAAAATTATTCTTGTAACTACCTCTACACTTAATGATGAATATTTATAAGAAACTCTTTGATTTCTTGACTAAAAATGCATTTCATTTGAGCTTGATGGAGAAAACTCATTTTGGGAGCCAAACAAACCCTTTATTTTCTTTTAAAACTACATGGACATGCCTTTAACCACTAATTTTCATAGCTATAACCTCATGGATAGTTTCCCTTCCTCATATACATTCCATATAACACCCCTTCTTTACAATGATTTCATGGGAATAATCCAGATCCATGGCCATTTGAAAAAATCTCATTGGTATGGGCCACCTTAATCTTTAATAACTACAATATTTCTCCCATGGTGATGTTCAAATAAGAAAAACATTTGGAGAAATTCAAGACTAAGGTGTGTTTTACCTTTTTCAGTTTGATTTTTTCACATTTGAATTTCACAGTTGTCACCAACTTTTTTAATCCTTAAATGCATTACTTTTCACTTTTTAGCATTTTATAGAACTTTTGGTCCCATTTAAAAATTTATAATTTATTTGTTTGGTGTAAATATGGAACTCAACAACATATTTGTATGTTTTAAATTGGCAACTTGTAATTCATAGTTGGATTTCCCCTAAAAATTACCCATAGGGAACTGGGAACTCCAAGTGAAAATTATAACTTGCAAATTAATAGCTTAAAACTTACAGTTGCAATTTCCCTAAGAATTTCCCATAGGAAAATGGGAATTCCAAATACAAATTAGAACATAAAAATTGTAATTACAATTCCCATAAAAAGTTTCCTTAATAGAATTGAGAATTTCAAGTGCAATTTACAATTTTCAAAAATGGAAAGTACAATTGGCCTTGAAAGATCTAATTTGAAATGGGACCACAAGTTCACTAGTTTTGCACATTTGTAAAATTAAAAATGGCATTCCTCCTCAAAACCTCTCTAGGGCTCCTCTTTAGTTAAATTTCTCCTCCACTTGCTTTGACAGGTGAGATTGGGAGAGTTGACTTCACATTGCAAATTACATTTTAATGAAGCACAATTTCTAATTTGATTCACCCACCATAATCTCCTGATGACTTTGGAGCCTCAAATGCAGCTTTTCAAATTTTCAATTTCTTGACTTTCCACTTAACTCCATTCCAAACTAGTTTAGCAAATAACCTTCTCAGAAAAACTTCTTAGAAGCCAACCCTTGCTCTATTTGATGTATTAACTCAAAAAAAAACTCTTTATATAGAATGGATTTGAATTTGAATAATTCACCAATGGAAATGTGTATTACCTTGTAGACATGGAGATTTTTCAAACCCTACACAATATGTAATCACTGTAGATAGATTCTAAAGGTCATCATGTGTTTAGACTAGGTTCTCATACATATTTATATATTTTTTAAGCATTGACACCACTTGAGACATGGAAGGCATAATATTTGTTACAAATTTTGGGCATAAAAATGTAATATTGATGAAAAATAAAACCTATTTTCAGGGATACTCTTTTAAGCTTGGATAAACAACATATAAAATTTTGTTATCTTTACTAAAATTATATGTCCAATCCAAAATTAATTTCCTCTCATTTGAAAGGTTAATCATGGTACTACTCATACCATTGATCATCTCAAGAACAAATATCCTAAACTATAAATGTTTGATTTCCTTATTAACTGGACATGCATGGAATGCTCTGGGGCCAAATAACTGACTATGTCAACCACCCATGCAATGATATGAGTGACATTACTTGGGAAAATCTCAACCATAACATACCACCCATTCACCTAGTTGTTTAATATTTATCACATAATATTTAGGTGTCCCCATGGATGGCAACATGTAGTAGAGTCACACCATTTTTATCCCCAAGTCAAGATCATAAGACCTAGTATATTGAAATAACATGACATTTCATGGATTATCAGCCTCACTATATATGTTGTATAGCTTGTCTAGGAACTAACGATTTTACTGAAGGCCTTCATTTAACACAAATTATCCTAATATCCTTTTTTGAAAAATAATTCAACCTTTCTCATCATAATTAAATCTACCACCAAATAGTTTTCCATAAGTGTCTCTGTGTATTTTCATTCTCAAATAGGTAAACATGATCACATGATCCACAAGAGCATTGTGGCTGTGTGCAAGTGCATCTAAGTTGAGAGATATTTGAATCAAGACCCAAAAACCTTTTGTGTGTCACTCAATTATGATGTTTACCTAATTGTAAATCCTAGAAATTTTATGTAAAACCTCTCTAATAAATTTCCATACTTTTATTCCAGAGCTGCCTATAAATTAGATCTATAGAAAGCTACACAAGCATCATGAAGAATTTCCATGTTATTAGGAAAATGTCTCATCTTATGACCTTCTAAAAAAAAACATGTTTGCAACTATAGAAAGTTAAGAATCATTATATATGTCATGCCCTTCACTTTGGTTATGAAAATCTCTTTTCCCATGCTAACTATTTATCCTAGACAAAACCATGTGTCTCTTTCCCTATCATGTGTCACAGTCATCCTTGATTGTTGCTTAACCTATAGAAGGCACATGGTTTATGTTTTGAATTATTTTAACTTCCTTTGAAATTTTTGTGATCTGAAGATATTCACATAATTTACAAGATAGCGAATTTCCAAATTGCATCTCAGCTTTAGTTTTATCCTAATTTCCTTTGGTTACAAGTTATAGAACTAGGGGAACACTTACAAATTTTCAATTTTAGTATGTGTTTTCCGCATATTGTTTCTCCCTCTTAGAATTCTACTAATGTCCCATATCGTTAACACTTCATTACATGAACCATAAACTATCCTGCACTTTTCAATTTCTAGATGTGCATTCCTTTATCATTTCTCCACTAGTTTTTTCGGTCTCATTTGCAAGTTTGGTCAACTTAGAGTCAATGCTAAAATATGTGACCAATATTTTGTCATGGTTCCATGCTATCATTGTAATTCAAAATTTGGTCAAACCTATACTTCGACCTAAAAATTCTGCCAGCTATTTCCTAGACCCACATGTCTCCATGTTGACACCCAGCTGTGTCCATACATTATTAACTTGTAGATGAGAGGAAATTGATTTTGGACTGGACACAGAGTTATAGGTAAGACAACATGTTTTTATATGTTTCCAACACAAATTTTAAAAAATATCCCTTAGAATAGGTTCTACATTTCATTGAGGTTGCATTTCTATGCACACAAGCTGCATAAATTTTAGGCCTTCCATGTCCACAAATATTTTCATTAAATTTACAAATAAACCTTACATACATAATTTTTATAGAATTATGCAATGGGGACAAACATGGTGAGTTTACTTATTGTTGGATAGGTGAGACATATTACAATGCTCTCAGAGCTTGCTAATCGATGTACAACTACAACCACCTTAGAAAGAGAGATAAAATTCACACATAACAATGGATCCAAAAAATGAAAGAGCCTATACCAAGGAGGAAGAAACATCAACCAAAAACAACCTTTAAAAAGAGGACAAGCCCTATTTTATACATTTCCTCACCACTTTGTAATTTAGGAATATGGGTTGCAATTTATAATATTGTAAACTTGAAATCTACTCTCAAAGTTACACCAAGATGCTTCCATCTAGAATATGATATTTGCCATGCCTATAATAATCATGCCTTTGAAATAAAAATGATTTTTGTAACTTCTTCTACATGTAATGATGAAGGTTTTCAAAAAACCTTTTGATTTCTTTGCTAGAAATGGATTTAATTTTGGCTTGAAGGAGAATATTCATCTTGGGATCCAAACAAGCCCTTTGTCTTCTTGTGGAACTACCTAGACATGCCTTTGACCACTCATTTACATATTTGGAACCTCCTAGACAACTTCCCTTCCTCTTATGCATGACAAAGAACACCCTTGATTTATAATAATTTTATGGTAATATTCCATATCCATGGCCATTTGAAAAAATCTCATTGGAATGGCCCACCTTGATCATGTAGACTTTTAATATTTCTCACATGAGTTGTTTCAACAAGCAAAACATTTTCAAAAATTAAAGACTTAGGTTATTTTTACCTTTTCTCACCTTTAGACTTTAACTTCATTTTCCACACTTTGTTTTTTTCACATTTGATTTTTAGGGTTACTACCAACTTTTTTAATGCTGAAACAGATTACTTTTCAATTTTTAGCCTTTTGGGAAACTTCTAGTCCCATTTGTAAATTTTTAATTTCTTTGTTTTGGGGAAATCTAAAACTCAAAAGCACATTTACAACTTGAAAATTGGCAACTTAAAATTCATAGTTGTATTTCCCCTAGAACTTTCCCACAGGGAACTGGGAACTCCATGTACAAATTATAACTTGTAAATTTTTAACTTGTAATTTGAAGTTATAAATCCCCTAAAAATTTCCCATAGGGAATTGCAAAATTGACATGAAAAGTACAATTATAAAATTAATAAGTTGAATTTTTAGTTGTAGTTCCCCTAAATTTTTCTTGTAGGGAACTAGGAAATCTAAGTAAAAATTACAACTTGCAAACTTACAACTGACAATTTTTAGTTGCATTTCCCCTGAAATGTTCTTGCAGGTAAATGGAAACTCCAAGTACAAACTACAACTTGAAAATTATAGTTGTAATCCCCCTAAAAGTTCCCTTAGTAGAATTTGAATTTGAATTTGAAACATTCACCAATGAAATTTTTTATTTCCCTATAGACATGGACATTTTTCAAACCCTGCATAATGTGTATTGACTGTAGATAGATTCTAAACGTCATCTTATGTTTTATGTAGGTTCTCATCAAGATTTCTATCTTTTGTAAGCATTTCCACCACTTGAGACACTAAAGGACTAAAATTTATGTCAGCTTGTGTTCTTAATAATGCAACCTCGATGAAACACATAACTTATTCTCAAGGATATTATTTTAACATTACATTAGTAACATCTAAATATTTTTTCTCTTCCCTAAAATTTCATGTCCACTCTAGAAGCAATTGCCTCTCATCTAAAAGTTTAATAATGGTACTAATCTAGCCATTGATCATCTCAAGGACAAATATCCCAAACAATAGTTGTTTGTCTTCTTTGTCACCTAGTCATGCATTGCATACTTTGGGGCCAAATAACCAACTATGTCAGAAACAAGTGTACTAATATGAGTGACATTACCTAGCAAAATCTCAGCCATAACACACCATACATTTACCTAGATGTTTAATATTTATCATAAAATCTTTAGGTGTCCCCCATGGATGACAACATGCAGTGGAGTCACACCATTTCCATCCCCAAATAAAGAGCATAGGATGAAGTATATTGATAAAACATGGCATCTCATGGAGTATCAACCTCACTAGAAATATTTTATAGCTTGTCTTGGAACTGATGATTTTATTGAAGGCCTAATTTAACATAAATTATACCAATATCTTTTTTTGAAAAATAATTTAACTGTTATCATCATACGGAAATTTGCCATCAATTTTTTTGACATAAATGTCTTTATGCATTTTCATTGTCATTCTCAAATAGATAAACATGATCATTTGATCCATGAGAGCATTGTGGTTGTGTGTAAGTGCATCTGAGTTGAGTGTTTTTTTCATCAAGGCCCAAAAACCTTTTGTATGCTACTCAAATTTATTTTTTTCTTCACTACAAATCCTAACAACCTTTATGTAGAGCCTCTCTACTAAAGTGCCATGTTTTTCTTCTAGACCTACTTGAAAATTGGATCTACATCAAGCTACATGACTAACATAAATAAATTTCATGTTCTTAGGCAAATGTCTCATCATTTGTCCTTCTAACAACATATTTGAAACAATAGAAAAAGTAAAAATTATTATAGCTGCCATGTCCCTCACTTTGATTATGAAAATATCTTTTCCCATGATAACGATTCGTCCAAGACAAAGTCATGTGCTCTTTAGATAGCATATGTCACAATCATCCTTTTATTTCACTTAACCTATAGATGGCACATGATTTAGGTTTTGAATTATTTAAACTCCCTTTGAAATCCATATGATCTAGACTTATTCATGCAATTTACAAGTTGGTAAACTTGTAAATTTCATCTTGTCTTCCATCTTTCAATGATGTCCTTTGGCTACAAGTTATGGAGTTGTGAGAATACTTTTCAAGTTACAATTTTAATGTGTTTTCCACATATTTTTTCTCCCTCCTAGACTTCCACCAACATACCACATGGTTAGTACTTCATTGGAAGATCTAGAAATTATCCTACACTTTGTAATTTTCAAATATTAACTCTTTCATCATTTATCTGTCAAGATTTTTGGTCTCATTTGCATATTTGGTCATATTACAATCAATACTACAATATCTACCTAATAGTTTCATGGAGTTCCATGTTGTCATTATAATTTAGACTTTGGTCAAACCTACACTTTGACCAAAAAACTTCTCCATCTATTTTATAAACCCACATGTCTCAACGTTGATTCCTAGTTGTGTGCATAATGTGACTTAAGATTTTTTTTTTTTTTTTTTTGAATCCCTTTGGTGCCACGTGGGTACTAGGACCTCCATGTGGGCTCCCCTTTTGCTGGCTTAATCATTTAAAATAGTGATGCCATCGTTAATATCTATGTGGCTTCAATTGTCCACGATGGACCCCTTACTAAGGTAACCAATGTATTTGGCTACCCACATAAAAATTGAAAAAGAGGCTTACTTCAACACTAGTTTTAATAGCTCTTGACCCTAATGGTCAATCTTCAGTGATCACATATATGTTGGGGGATAGATTAGGAGTCCTTACTCAAGATGGTGCATTAGTATCTTATGAAACAAGGAAGTTGAATCCTTATGAAGTGAAATATTCCCTTCACAACCTAGAACACACATAAATTATGCATTCTTTCCAAGTTTGGTTGCATTATTTATTGGGAAAACCATTTAAACTCAAAGCTGATAGCTTGGGACTCAAGTACATATTCACCCTACTAAATCTGAATGCTCATCAAAGACACTAGATAGAAGTATTATCTAGTTATAATTTTGACATCAATTATATCAAAAGAAATTAACATATAGTAGCTGATTCCCTAAGTCATAAAAGGTACATAGCATCCATGGTTACAATACAGAGTATTTTTAGGGATTAAATGATTGAATTATTGCCAGGCAATGAATTTTACAATTAGGTTAGGAAAGTATTGTTGGATAATACTAAGAATCCTAGGTATAAAGGATTCATATTAGAGAATGATGGTATTTTGCATTATAATGGGAGGATGTATGTGTTAAATCTAGATAATATGATGGGCACAATGTTAAAGGAACTGCATAATGCCCCATATTAAAGACATGTAGGAGTAACAAAGCTCAAGGTATAACATACAGTATTACACTTTTGGAACACAATCAGTAAATATGTATTGGAATTTGTGTCACATTGTCTTGAATGTGAACGTGTAAAAGTTGAACATATGAGTTAGGCTAGATTATTATATCCACATTATATGCCAAAATGGAAGTGGAAGGTAATCAATATGGAATTTATCCATAAACCATTGTCATGAAATAATCATGATATGATCTTGGTAGTATTTGATAAGCTAACCAAGGTGGCTCATTTTATACCAGGCAATTTGGCATATGATGTACCTATTCTTGTGAAGAGGTTTGTAAAGGAAGTGTATCAGTTTCATGGATTTCTAAAGAAAATCATTTCTAATCATGATCCAAAGACGAATTCTAGATTTTAGGCAACTATGAATTCAACTTTGGGTATGTAATTAAACTTATACATTACATATCACTTAGAGACTGATGGTCAGACTAAGCTAAGTAACTAGGTATTATAGGATATTCTTCATATATATTCCATGGATCAAAAGTACAAGTGGTAAGATTATATTTTATTGGTTGAGTTTGCTTATAGTAACTCATACCAATCAACTTTGAAGATGGGACTATATGGAGAAAGGTCCAGGATACCAATCATTTGGGATAGCTTGGAAGACAGGGTAGTATTTGGACTTGAGATGTTTTTTGAAATGGAAGATCAAGTCAGGTTAATCATAAAAAATTCACTGAGGTTAATGATAGATAAATGAGTTATGTTAATCTAAAAATAATAGATAGGTAGTTTTTTGTAGGTGACAAAGTGTTCTTGTAGGTTAATTCGTAGAAGAGATCGATTAAATTTATGAAATCAGCAAAACTATCACAAAGATATGTGATACACTTAGAGTTTTGAGAAGTGGTCAGTCCTATAGTATATATGATTGCATTTCCACAAAAACTATCTCTATTACATAATGTCTTCCATGTTTCCTATCTTAAAAAGTATATATCTGATCCTTCATATGTGTTAGATTGGAATGCTTTGCGGGTTCTTAATCTTAAGGTGGTCATAGTAGAACCAATTAGAGAAATTGACACTCATAAACATCATTTTCATAATAGGGATATGTCATAGTGCAAGGTCTTGTGGAATGAACACTTTGAGGACAATGTTATTTGGGAGGACTATGGTGAGTTATATATTAGATTAATTAAGCTATATTATGAAATAATGTAACATTATGTTTTATATAATGTTGTTACGTAAGTTAGTAAACTTAGTAGTTTGTTAAAGTCTATATTTATGCCTTTTTATGTTTGTTATATGTAGTCTTATTGTTATGTTTGTATAGAGTATAAGTTATAGAGGTTCATATTCTATAAGGAATTTATTGTAACTATGATTGTGCCTATTTAATAGGCTTTCACAATGTAATGAATTGTTGTTTATGGCTTCTTAATATATCTAATAAGGTAGCAGAGCCAATGGTGGGTAAATATTGGGAGTGAAGCCTATGAAGGAAGAGGTCTTGTTAAGGGAGGAAGCATGAGGATTACATGTACGTGATGTAAAGAACATATGGTAAGAGCAAGTCAAAAGAAGAAGAAATTATTTTTTAATACATCATTAATTTATGTAATTATTGCAAGAAAAACAAAAAAATAAAGGTGAATCTATGTTAAGTTGCTCCAGTAGCAAGGAAAAGTGTAGCAGTTTTGAGAGTGAAATGTTTCTAGTCTAAAAAGGAGGAGGACATAGCGCCTATCAAAAAGAGTGCTTCTAGAGTGAGTACGCAGGCTGCACTGTGGAAAATTAATTTTTTTACCTTTTTTAATTATTTTTTGGAGCTATAAAATTCTATTTCTTAAGAGAAGCCTGTAGGCACAGATGAATTTGAATTTGGATGAGTATTTTGTGTGAAAATTGCATTTGAAGTTTTTGGTTGGTTAATTTCATACGGATTGGGGAAGAGACTAGATTTTGATTTGGGCATTATTTTTGGTGTTTGAGGACTCTAAAAATATATATTTTTTGGGATTAGACTTTTTGATCAAATAGTTTTGAATTTGATAGAGAATTGCATTCAGAATTAGACTCTGATATTTTTGAGGCACTCCAATTCTCTACAAATGCACATGTGTTTTTCCCTTGGTTTATTTATTTTATTCAAAATTTCATCTTATGTTTCAATCAAACTAATTATAAATAAGATGCAATTGTAAAAATCATTTTGTTTTTCAAACATTAGAAAATTTTATTTTTGTCGGATATTTGCCTGGAAGAACACAATTAATTATGTTGTGAGATAACCATAAAACCAAATTAGTTAAAAATTTCATCATTTATGGGTTTTTTATTTATATATTGAAAAATAAGTAATTTTTTAAATTGGAGTTGTAGATCTCTCAATTTAATTATTTTTGTCCCTTTTTAGTATTTTTAAAGATAAAATGTTTAAAATCTCTGAAACTGCATTGAATTTATTGTTGAAAATTTGAGGTATTGAATAGTTTATGATTTGAATCAATGGGTAGGAGGACTTTTATTTAAATTCATTATAATTTTTTTGGTATTTGCATTTTTTGGAAAAACTATGTCAAAATTGGTAGTTTACAACACCTCTTATTGCTAGATTCAGAAAAAATGACAAGAAAGAATTTCAATTTGTTGAGTTACAAGGTCTTGAAGATATGTGAATATAGGAATATTGATCAAAAAGTTATAGGTAAGGATAAAATTCCTAGTAATAATAATAATGACTATGATAAATGTCATCGTGAGGCTCTTATGTTGTTAAAACATTTAGTAACAGATAATCTAATCTTAGAGGTCAAAAATGTAACCACTACATCATATTTATAGACTAAACTTACTTTTAAATATCAGGATTCTAAAGTTTGTAGTGTATTATATTTGAATAATTTGTTATTTTCCACTAAGATGCATGAAGGTGGCTTTATTTTTGAGTTTTAATTGTAGATCAAGGACATAAGTGATCAAATGAAGGTTATACATAATCTTGTTGATGAGAAAGATTTGATTGTTCTTGTTATGTAAAATATTACTCCTTCATTTAAGTCATTTACAGAGTCCTTCCACATTATTTTTGAGACATATACTTCAGAATTTGAAAAATTATCCACATTACTATTGTAGAAGGAGAGAAGGAAGGAATAGTTAGCTACATCAACATCAAAATTGATAGAGATTGCATTCATTGCGTAAAAGTTTAAGGGATATGAAAGATAATATACTGAGATTAATTCATATAATGATGAAGCCTTCAAAAATGGTTGGAATAAATCACAATGAAAGTACCACTATTGTAAGAAACCTAGTCATTTCAAGGAATATTTTTATAAGCGACATTATGAGTTGACAAAATAGTCACAATCTGCAAATATGGCTGAGGAAGATGAACACAGTTTGATAGGTGAATTTTCATATGTACCATCACATAAAAAGGTATAGGAGTCAAGAACATGATACTTTGACTCTAGGGATTCATGACACTACATGTGTCATACAGACTGGTATGTAATTTTTTTTAAGATAGTAGTTGTAATGAAATAGTTTCCTTAGGTGATGGTTGGGTTCATGATGTGAAAGGTTATGTAGATGTTAAAATTTCATTAAATTATATTATGTACAATTTATATAAATTTTGATTAGTCCCTGACATGAATAGAAATCTTCTTTCCATCAATGAAATAACTATGAAACCTAACCTTTATGTGGAATTTAAAGGAAACAATTGCATGGTTTGGAGTCTCTATGATAAGAAAGTTATTACTATAGGGATTTGTGTTAAGGTTCTATATAGACTGGTTGATCCCAAAATGGGTAATGAGAATGCACGAGTAGTGGTGGACAACTCTAGTGAACTATGGCACAAGAGGTATGGTCACCTCAATTATGATCACTTACATACATTAAGTTAGAATAATATGGTGAACGGAATGGTTTCTATTGAAAATAGTCATAATGTAAGTTCACGATGTCCAATTGATAAGAATGTTTTAGTTCCATTTGTCATTGATAATCAATAGAAAACTCATAATGCATTGTATTTGGTGCATGTGGGTTTATATGGTACAACGAGAACACCATCTATTTTTGGATATTTGTAATACTTATTATTCATTGATGACTTTTATAGGAAAATGTGGGTTTATTTCTTACATAAAAATTAATAATATTTCTCTAACATTGTTTCTTGGAAAGATATGGTAGAGAAATAGGGAGGGAAACAAGTAATGGTTCTAAGATTGTTTAAAGGTTATGAGTTTATCTCTCAAAAACTTATATAATTTTTTAAGGAAGGAGGAGTACGCATGAAAAGTTCCTCATAGCAAAATGAAGTCATGGAAAGACAAAACAAAACATCTATGGAGATGGCACAATGTATGGTGGATAGCTAGAATATACCATATCAGTAATAGACAGAAGCTGTCAACACTACAATGTTCATTTTAGAGAAAAGTTCTTGTAATTTTAGAATGTAACACATAAGAATCATGGTAAGAAAAAACACTAGATGTAAATAATTTTCATGTTTTTGGATCTACTACTTCTATATTGGGAAAAGAATACATGTTTGTTAGATATTATGAGTGAATAAATACATACAGGTTAATAGATGTATCTACATACAAAATTGTAGTGAGTGGGGATGCACTTGTAGATGAGAAAGTACCATTATTTTATAATAATGGTAAATCTAATAAAAGTAATGTAATGGTTTCTTCCCATAATGTTTCTAGAACAAGTTTTGGTACTAAAATTGAATAGGGTTAAAATATGTAAAAACTAGAGTCAATTTCTAGTGATGAAAAGAGTGCTTCTAACTCTTCACAGTCAAATCAAGAAGACCAACACAAAAGGGCTAAGTGGTACCATAACACTATGTAGGATGTTCAAAAGGATGAATTACTTTATTTGATGGAAGGGCAATGTTTAAAGTTCAAAAAAAGGAAAGTGCAAGGTGAATAGAAGGTTATTTTTTCTATTATTGTTGTTTTAAAAGTATTGAAACCAAGCACAAATTCAAAGACCAAAGTCAAAATCAAATAGAAGTGTTCCATGAAGGTTGGTGAAAAAGGAAGGGGCATAAACATAGAACACAATAGTGTTGTTCAGAGGAAATGTCCAAAAATTATATAAGAATGGAGAGAAATAAGTGTTAAGTTGTTAATAGCTCTTCACATGAATATCCCTTACAGGATATGTTATCTTATTTAGTCTTGATGTATATTCTAAAATTTTTGTCAGACTTGATCATTGTAACAAATAGATAAA